>VUQR01028291.1:22283-36985 GCA_015108515.1 Hemichromis elongatus
AAAATGGATAGGAGCTTGTTTTTCCATGACGTGAGCAAATAAACATTACACATGTACGCTTGCACTTATGTGCTGGCAGCTAACCAGCCACTATGAAGAGGTCAGCTGTGATGCCTCTTTTAGTAACAGCTGGTATAAAAAGGGGAAAAGCGGCTTCGGTGATCCATCACCATCGTTCACGCTGAACGCAGACACACGTATGTGCACATTAAGGGCGAGTGCAGCCACATTAACGCCCACGTATAACTGGTGAGGGAGCGGGTGAATTGGCGGGGGAGGGCCGCTTACCTGAAGAACGTGACGAAGAACTGCACCAGGTCCATGAAGTTACTGTGCTGGGAGAAGGCAATCTGTTAAAGAAGGGAAACAGAGGGCACAGGGGTGAGTCAGAAATCTGCTTTAATGGGGGAGATTTTGAAGCAGGTCAGCGTTCTACATTCAAACATTCAAGCTTTAGACCAGGGCTGACCTTGCAGATTGGAGGAAAGCCGAAAGGATGCTCCTGCTCCCACAATGCATGTCTGCATTGTATACTGTGAGACATGTATGTGATCAACACTTTAATCAGTGACATTTCTCCTTCACTGAGGCTACCCATACACGGCTATAACCAACTGCTGGGAGGTCTGCTGTCTTATCAGTGCTCCCGACTACACGCCTGTCAGAAAGACAGCGACCCAGCCACCGGACCTCTCAGCTGCCCACAGCCTGCACACAAAAAAAAGCATTCCTGCACATGTGGGCAGAAATATTCACTATGCAATCATCACAAGAGCAATTGTGCTAACAAAATCCTGTCTTAATCAAGGTTGCCAGGGGTAACATTGGCAGTGAGGTACCAACTCCCCAATGCCCCCTCCTCTTCTTACGCCTACAACCCCATCCCCCCACCCCCAGCAAAATGCCTCACGTCCACCTGTTCCTACAACAACACAACACTGCCTCTATCTGGCAACACGGAGGTAATGTAGCTGCTGCAGAGAAGACAAAACTCCACTCACACCTGTCTGTGATGTGGCAACCAAACCAAAAGTGCTCACTGCTTATAATTTGTAAGAAAATCTGGTGTAGCATAGCAGCATAGCATTCCTCAGGGCAGGGGGGGGGGTCAGATTAGTCGATGAATATAAGTGGGAGGGATAAATCTGACAGGTCAGATTCCAAAAAGAATGTACAGTGTCTTTGCACCAGACCTGAACCAGGCCAAAGTCACTGGGCTTTACAGTGAGGTGACGGGGGGGGGCTTTGGGATCAGCATGGGGTCTCATTTACTTGTGGAGTCAGCGCCATCTGGATTGCTAATGTGTTGCTGTTGATTACTGTTGAGCACAGATTCCTCGGTGTAATCATTTTGCTCCAGACTGTTGAACACTGAAGATAAGTTCAGGGTAGCAGCATACTCAGGGAAAAGTTTTAAAAAGATCACATCAGCACTGATCGGGACAGGCGACCAACACTGGAGCAGTTTAGGAATTAACCACAGAGTACTATAAGGGAAAATATGTGAAACTAATGCTTTAACAATCAGTGATTTGATGTTTATCTAGGTACAAATAGGCCACTGACTGTAAGAGTTCAACAACTAATGTACGCTTTCCTTCTTTTTCCTGTGCATTACCAGTCACCCTTCATTTCAAACCGTTATCAGTCAACAGACCGGACCCCCTACCAGCTTCTTTTTCTGAAACATAGCCACTCCAAGCCCCGTCTGGGTTTCACAAAACTTACCCGGGAAAGTTGTACAAGCTGACTCAGAGTGACCTGAAACGCACTCCCCCAAAGTATGGTAGGTCGACTCAGGACTGACAGACAAAAAAAAAAAAAAATTTTTCACCTCACTCAAAGTGGGTCTTGTCACATATCTATTAACTTGGGACACTACAAAAACACCCTTTACTCCTGCACTTAGCGTCCTACAACCTTCCTGACAAAGTTATGAGCTAAAGTTCCTTCATCTCTCTAGAGACGAACATCCGATTGGCACGTGGGTGGTAATGTTTAAGTCGGGGTACGACTATTCAACCAACAAAAATCCTACACAGGCTGATTACATCCAGCTATTCTCCCTTAGTGTAATTCTGTCTTGTTCCTTTCATGGATTTAATAAGAGATGTTTGGATGTGTCGGTCGTTTGTTCATTAAAATGTTTGACAATCTTTGGCAAGACACATGAAAGCCTCATTTTAACTAAAACACTCCTCATTATAGTTTATTACAAGCTAGATTATATGAGAAACACTGAAAAATAACAAGCCCAGTGCACGGCTATGTTAGATTTACTGTAGTGTGATGTAATGTAAGACCACTAAAAGCTAAAAATCCCCACATTACAGATGCTGAAACTATGAAGTATTTGTCCTTAAATTAATTTTATGTGAGGAATTTTTTTTGTAGTTCTCACAGATAATGAATCACATCTTCACACATTTTCACTGATGCAGGAAGCCACATCAGCACATACACATTATGTCTTCATACAGCTGAAAAACCAGAAGAAACCAGTTGAGTTATTAATCAAGCCTCGTTGTTCAGGGCACTGAAACCCAGCGGCCTAACAAAGCCATCTACTTTGTTTTTTCTTATTCGTTGATTAGAGATTCATAATTCTCTGCCCCGACCCCTAATGCTAACTTGTCCAGCGCAAGAAAAAGCAGTGCCATCACCCCCGTGCCATTAGTGTCTCGACTCCATTTTGAACAGAGCGAGCAGGCTGCGGCACCGAGAAGATGTGCGATAACAGTTATTGTAGCGGCTAATCTCAAGTGTCAGCAATGTGCGGTTCTCTGTCAGTGACAGGCAGGCTGAAGGTGGCAGCAGGCGGCCTGGGCGACGCTATAGTTATGTGCCCAGCAGAGGGTGACTCTTTAGGGGTTGTAAAGGATCTCACAGCAGGGCCTGTCAGCCTGCCGCCGGGCATTAGGATTGGAAATATTCTGCCTTAATGGATTCTGACAGCCGCTTGAAGTATATTGGAGTTTTGAAGGAAAGTGTCGTTATCATTGCGAGGGATGCCTGCTCAACAGGTTCTACTATAAAGGAGGCGTTCTGAGGGAAAAGTCATTTTTAATGTGGTGGACTGTGTAGAACTTTGGATTGGCAGCTTATGTGTTTAATGCCATGTAAGTGGTTGATCAGCTCATCAAACCTACGTGGACGTTGTCTTGAGGCAGTAATAATAATGCAATAATCTTCCCTTTTTGGGTGGGCTACAACATGGTTTTTAACATTCTTACCCAGTTAAGTTTTTTATATTTTGCATATTGCTAAAATTTCCAGCCACAGAGTGGATAAGACCAAATAGTGTTCTCTGGTTTTCTATAAGCTAGCTATTTGCTGTAGTAAATGAAAGAAACTTGCAGGAATGGTTATGGTAGGAATTACAACCCTATGAGAGTAATTTACATTAATTCACAAAACACTGTTTTTCTAGTTTGTTACACTCTGTGGACTCAATGTAAGAAATAGAAATTAACAGTAGATTAGGCAGGTTTAACTGTTGTTTATCTATTACTTAAATACTTTGGTGACGTATGAATGACAATAGGTGCCGTCGCATTTTCCAAAGCTGGCGGTCAAAGTGGGCCACATTGGAGTCTTTGCAGGGCCAATTCTGGCCCCAGGGCCTTGTGTTTGACTCCCCTGGTGTATACTTTTAAAAAATTATGTATGATGATGCTGGTGAAGCCTGGACTTTTGCTGTAACAGCACCAGAGGGTTTTCTGTCTTGCTATTTTTTTGGTGCGAAATGATTTAAAGAACTAACAAATCTGACATCTTCTGAGGAACACTCAGGTGTCCAGCGCTTTGTGTTTGTGACCAAATACTTGAAGAAGTAATAATATTCCCATCAAACTCAGACTGATTTAATCCTGATACAAGGGGGAAAAAAACAACACCATGAATAAAATCCTTCATCAACAAAAACAACTTTATACCTGCTAAACCTCAGCATGGCAGCTCCGTCACTGCAGCCACATAACACTGCAGAAAAATTTACATTTTTCTCAAAACAGCGCAGTCAAAGTGAAGCCTCAAAGGTCAGTAAACAGTTTTACTTTACTGTATTTAGCAAGTTAGATTAGCTCGGAAAAATGATGAGTAGCTGGCTGATTTTCAAATGTACAGAAAACAACAAGACCTGCAAGTAAAATCTGTGCAAACTTACTTCAGAGTCAAATGTTTCTGAGCCTAAACAAAGTTGTACTGCCATTTTATAAACTAGCACAATAATTTAGAGTGACTAAACTGATGCCAAATTAGAAAGTCAAGGCAAAAACAATGTGATTTAAAAAAGGGAAAGACTAAAAAGTAAAAAGCCTAAAAGATGACTCAAAGTCACATGAACATTTTGAACGATGACCCTCAGCATACTGTCAATATAACAGTTTTTAAGATAAACAGGAATGTGCTCACAAATTTGGGCATATTTTAAAGAGAAACACAGAGCTGCACCTCCAATCACACCAGTAGGAGCTTAAAAAGGAAGAAAGACTTAACAATTAGTTTTTAAATCTAAATTCAGACAAAATTCACTGCTTTACAAACTAGAAATCAGTTATGCAAATACTGTGAGGTGGTATTCCTAAGGAGAGTACTTCCTCCTGTTATCTTACTGTATGTATGGATGTAGGTAGAATATTTTCATATATAACCACTATATTAGTGTGCATGGCATCTTTTTAGTTTTTAATTTTCCTTTAGTTTTTATACAGTAATAATTTTAGGTTTTATGAGTCACTGCAAAAACCACTGCTTCTGTTTTCCAACCTCTCTGCGATCGCTATCAAGACACGCCCACCAGGCAGCGAGGCATGGCCCAGATAAACGCTACATGGTTCCGTACAGATATGCAGAGCCGCAGTCAGCTGATAGCTACAGATGCTGCTACTCCACAGCGGGGTATTAAATTGCAGGCCGTTGTAATCTCTACCATATCATGACATGTTCACTAAGGCACGGAACAGGAGATCACAGCTCTTTAATGTAATTAGTTTGGGATTTGTGTTTCATTACAAACATCATTAAAATCTGATCTATTCTTCATCAGGGGGAAAAAAAGGGGAGAAAAGAGGTGTGTGAGAACCCCTGCCTTACTAATCTCCCCGCAATTGATTCTGCTTTGATGATCCGAGCAGCTCGACGGCTGATGAAGTCATCACAGAATTCACTCTGACCACTGGGAAAGATCTCGTTTGGTAAGTGAGAGTAATTACAACAGGGTGTGTCCTGTGATCCAATTCAGCGCTCTTTATAAGTTTTTGTGCTGATGGGAAGAAAATTTGCACTAATTCCAAAAAGCCTGAGCTCAACCGTGTGTTCGGACAAAGTGGAGCGAAGGTAAAAGGAGCAAAAACAAATTCCCTTTGAAATGACGTGCCTGCTGTTCGAGCGCCACTTCCAACCCCGTGAACGCAAACAGAAGCAACCTTGAGGTGGCGTGTGAAGAGAGGGAGCAGGAGAAAGACAGAGAGCCCTGTATAGCTCAGAGAGAGGGAGCTTAGCTTTGCGCACTCTGAATGCAGCATGTGTTTCAACTTAACATTCCACTTTGCCCTTGCTCTTTCTAAGTTGCTGTTTATGAACCATTTTCCAGCATGCCGATCTCTGCCTGCCAACACTGGAGGACCCGCCGCCTACGGTTCCACACACAAGCGCGCTCACGTATCCCGGTGCCACACTGCAGCAGACCGCTGAAGGCGAGGAGAGCAAGAAAAAGGCAAAGGAAAAAAAAATCAAGAACTATTAGTCAGGAGAAATGGTTAAAAACAAGAAAGAAACGAAACGGAAATTTTTACCTTGCTGACGAAGATAAAACTCCATGAGTGCAAAGTAGGGGGCAAAATACCCAAAGAACACAGCAGCAGACCTGTTTTAGTTCAAAATAGGTGCGATCGTCTACATGATCCCACCCAGGAAGGCAGAAGGTGAGGTGGACCAAGAGAGGCCGAGTGGGGTGTGGGGGGAGCTCAGTTAGCTAAGCTCTCTGCTCTGCTGTGGAGCTGCGCCTCCTGCGGCTGGTTGGCAGCAGTTTGGGTGTTCTAAAGCTGAAATAACTAAAAGCCCTCACAAGGCAGGACATGGTAGATGGAGGCAGGATTTTGTTTTTTCCTCCCCTACAGGAGGAGGGCGAGAAGTGGGGGAAGAAGCTTGCAAGGGGGGCAACCAGTGAAAACCATTCCCAGAGCTGTTTGGAGAGGCACAGAGTTGGGCACAGAAAGCCAGGCCCAGAGTGCCTCGCCCCCTCCGGCGGCGCGCAGTCCTGGCAGAACATTCATTTATTACAACAACAGGTTATATTGATGCAGGAGTTTGTTCCAACCTTTACCGCCCTGCACAAACACCCACGTGCACACGGCGCATTTTCACATGTAATTTCCTGAAACGCTTTATTAGAGCTCTACGAATCTCCACGGAAAACAAGCCACTTCCTACGTCAGTGACAGCTACACGTGTAAGGATGTCAATACAAAGCTGCACGAGGCTTTTCAAACTCAGCGCAGTCGTTAAGCGTAAGGGAGCCGAGTACCACTGCGTTTTAATCAGGGCCACGTCTGTCCTGCAATGTTCCTTGAATCAAAGCTGCTGAGCACTGAGATGTAAAGTGTTGTATTGATTACCATGTTGCTAACTATGTCAGCAATAAAGCCAGCTCCATTAGAGGCTGTACAATAACAAAATAGGGTGAAAAAATGTAATTCCATTGCTGTTGTGTCTGTATAATTACACCAAGCTGGTTTAATTTTTGCCTCTGTCCTGGTGACAGAGGAAAGTTCAAGTTGATATAGATGATTGGTCTAAAAGTTAAGAAAGGCACGGCAGTAACCACAACAACACACTGACAGCGAACACATAATAAGTTACAACTCTATAAAGGTGGCTTTGTCTTTTAAAGTGTCATGTTATCCTCTACCTAATCACACGAGCCAAGGTGTGAAAACGGGTGTGGGTCAAGGTTTCTGGTGAACCCTGCCTGCCGTCAATCATCCAGTCCACGCCCACTCACATCCTGGGCCTTTTGACCTCAGTAACAATGGGTTCACCCAGACGTCGGCTGATGACCTGGGTCACTGAGAACCTTCAAAGCCTTCAAAGTCATATTTTAGTAAGTTGTTCAGTTCGCTTTGCCAGAAGCGATGGGATAAATTAACTTTTTTCCGATTTTTAAACCCCCTGAGCAGCATGAATTTGACTGAAAGCTACATTTGGTAAACTGTGGCGAATTTAAATGCAACATGAACCAGGACATCACCTTTTTCATTTATGTAAAACAGAGACAAAGCAAACTTCCTTTTTCGGTCACTTTTAAGGTTTTGAACCATCCTCATTAATTCCACTTTCCACACTTTGTCATACACCAAGCTTCTCATTTTAAGGCTTTAAGAGTCATATTTAATGTTCTTTTCACTTTTAGCAAACCAGTGAATGAATGCTGATTCTTAGATATAACATGAATGACTTACTCTGTCTGGCAGAAGTAAATGTGCCCAGATAAGAGCCCTCCATAAACTGACAATCAATCACGCTTCTTTGGCATTTGAGTCATCAATACATGTCAGTTTTTATGTAAATGTATTGCTCACGGTGGAGCTTTATCATAAATATAGAGCCATAAATTTAGTATTGCATTAATCTGTAGTAAGCCTGCTTTACAAATATACGCGGTAACATAAATGGACCAGTTATTGTTCAGTTTACGAGTCGCTTACTTGGATCTTGATGGGCCACGTGAAGTTGCTGACGTAGACGAAGAAAGTAATGTTGGGGCTGTTTCGGAAATCAAAGTTCTCATTGGAAAAGCTGTCTTTGAACTCTTTAATGTTGCTCCGAGAGACGATGGGGATCTCCTCTCCGGCCTGGGTGCCCGCTGAGTGACACAAACACAAGGGACAGAGATGGAGGGACGAAATAAGAATACAGAAAATAGAAATAACAGGGTGATGAAGAAAAGAGGAGAAGAGGCAGGAAGATGAGACAAAAATGTCAAACGATACAAAAGTTAGAGATGAATGTCACATTCCTGCTCCAGTGTCCGGTGGCATTTCACTGACACAACAGATGTGAAATATCTGCATTACTTCACATCTGTAAATCTCCTGGTCCAGAATTTACTACAACGGAAACAGCTACGAACATTGTGATGAAAAAAAAGTCTTGTTTTTAAAAAAAAAACTTGTTATTAACGTGTTATTACATGAATATAAAAGCAGCCATCGTCACACTTTCGTTGTCTGAGAAAAGCAGGAAATATTTATCATTTTAAACATTAAATTTAAACACTTGAGTACATATTTAAATCATTCTCTCTTTGACAAACTGGCCGAGTGACACTAATGAGAGGCTTTGCTGAGACCTACCGGTGAAGCTGGTGGCCCAGGTTACATTCAGATTGAAGTTCTTGGAGGCATTTATGAACATGTCCAGATCTCGGTTTGGCTGAGGACACAGAAACACGGACAAGTCATCAGAATCATCAGTATTTGGTGTAAATTTTCCCTCACGTGCCCCACAGCAGTGAACCACAATTCGAGTCCGCTTTTTACTGCAACCACCAGAGTAAACGAAACAAATTGCTCGTAACACAGAGGCCAGAAAAGCCCTTACGTTTTACTGTAACTGCAGAGCAGCGACTTTGCTCGCTCCTCCGGTATCACTTTGTAGCTGCACAAGCAGTTACTGTATTGCAGACCAGAGCAAATTTGCGGAGCTAATGGAGGCCGAATTAACAAATCAAATGTTTGAATAAGCACCACAGCTGAACACCGTACGTATCGCATTCACTGTAAGTGAAGCTCGAATGATGTCAAACAGATGTAAGCTGAGATGTAATTGATGTTTACTCACCAAATGAACGCCAGCGTTCATTAATCAATTATTTATTAAAGAAAAAAGGCAACAATTAACATTTCGACTGCTTCATCGAAGCCGGCTGAAGCTGCACAGTGAGAAATCCCAATGTCTTCAATATTTATTGTTACACATGTGCGCCACAGATGTGATCATCGTTTTGTCTTGAATTTGAAACGTTCTGCTTGCTTCTACGTTTTGTAAACGATCTTCTGGTTTCTGATTTACTAAACAACGGTGGAACACACTCAATCAGCTAGAAATTCAGCTTCATTAGGAAACGTTACAAGTTTCCTGGATTCGATGCATATATAGAGATATATTGTGATTTCCTGTAACAGTCGAGCCTTCCCCTTTAGCTGATTGTGCATTTGTAAATCTTCAGTAGGAGCTTTGTCAGGGGAAAAAATGCCATCTGGAACATTTAATCAGATGCTTATGTTTCAATTTTGGCCCCAGATGCTGCAGCCAGGTAAACACGACCGGACAAGCTTTTGTTTACAGTGAAAACATCTGTGTGACTGACTCTCTGATGAGCAGCCACGTTACTCTTCGCTCTGATGGCGAGCTTATCAGCGAGGAAACTTTCCTGCGGGGAACATCATGAACCAGTCGAATCAGTTTGTTGAGTGATTATAAAACATTGATTCTTGATTCTTATTTTATTTTTAAGCTAGCTTTGGTATCACGCTGGTGTCCATCACCGCGCTTCTTATCTGTTCAGTACAATCGGCGCGCGTGGGAACTACTTAACTACCATCTGAGTATTCCTTAAAATGACAAAGCAGTAAGCCTGTTTGTTCGACACCGACTATAAACTTTCTAATCCTCACAGAAGTGACAGCTGCTGTGGCGGCAGGGTGCTCACTGTTAGACGCATACCTCCTCAGGTGTGGCCACAAAGTTGATGGCCGTGTAGTAACGGTCGTCTTCCTGCGACAGGCTGAAGGTGAACTGGTAGTCGATGAGGAGCGTGTCTGTTCGAAGCCATCGAGCCGCCAGCGTGGGAGGAATGCGGTGGGGATTACAAAAAGAAGCAGAAGAACAGCTCAATCAGTCTGGTTTGAAAGTCACACAAGAACATGGTTTCAGACAGGGCTCCAGGCGGGAAGTTACTCCCGTTCTTTCTCCGTTTCAAACATTCGATTGACTTTCTTGGATAGACCTGAAGATTTTGGAGTGTGATCTGCGATGAAGGTCAGGACAGAGGATGGGTTACATGACAGCGTGCCAGCTGGCGGTAAATTACAGCTGAAGGTCAATTTCACGAGCGCAACAAAACACAGAAGTTCAAAACAGGGGAGACGGATGCATTCAAACGCCATAGGTTATTCTGCAGTTACAGTTCCACGCACATAATCTGGATAAAAGCCAAATCTCGAAAAGAAGTAAACATAAAATAACCCCCTCCCCTCAAATAATTTCCAAAGTCAAAGAAAAAGTTCAGCTTCAGTCAAAAATCAGTTAAACAGCTGGATCACGTACTGCGCACCCCGGCCGGTCCCTCATCCTGAGAGACCACAGCAGGGTTTTTCTGGGTCTCAGCAGGCTCGCACTTTAAAGTGACCCCATGCTATTCTACCTGTTATTAATTATAAAAAGTAACACATTTAGTCCCAGTATAACAGATGGATTATATGATCCTGCGAAAAATCTGAAAACTTTGTTTGTTTTCTCTCCATACAGCAAAGATAACACCAATCAAAAGCTTTTATAATAGTCTGTAATACTGTCGTTAAAAAAGAAATGTAAATAACGTCTAACGTACAGACCTAACTTCACATTTTAAGGAATGTAACTAGCAGACATGAGTTTATTTTTATTATTAGGTGGTAACAGGAACTGCAGCTTGTGTCAAGAACCGAATGCGCGCCACTGCCATTCCCACAAACACGCCTACCAAACAACAGTCCCCGCTGGCATTTTTTTGACAGCAGGTCGTTTTGAAATATTACAGGGAGTAATGGGACAAGTGGAGCAGCCACACTGAGCTGGCAGTCACTGGCAGCAGGCCTCTAAGCTCCCAACAAGGTAACCGAACAGGCGGCGCAGAGGGGACATAGATTCATATTGTGTGAAGCAGAAAATCAGATCACCACGGCTCACGGGCTGATTGAAAATTCCCAATTACAAATTACTGCCCGACTTCTTTATTAAAGCTGCAGTGCTTTTGGACGACGTCGGCGTTCGCCACAACCACAAATACCAACAGGTGCTACCAAAAATAAGCTGTGTTTGGATAACCACACAGCAAGCTAGCTGTTAAATTCCATTATACATTAATAATTTGATGAGGGATAAATTTACAGTTGAATGATTTTAACAAACTATCCAATTATTTATCCAATTAATTCAGCGTAAATATGGATAACACTTAATGTTCCTGTTAACAGAAATGCCTGTTCATTCATGCCTTAGCAGAATACAAGGTAATAACAACATAAATACATTTCTTTTTTTAAAAACAGCACAATGGATGACCTAGTTTCTCCATCACTGTGAAAATTTAACACTACACAGTCCAAAACGATTTATAGTTTGTTTGGGTTACAAATTACTGATGATTAGACAAACATGACATCACTTTAGCCTCCTAAATCATCAGATAATGAATGGCAGGATTAGCAGCGTGGACCGCTGTACTGCACTCCGTCTGTAAAATGACTTATCACAGGTGGGAAAAGCACAACGTGGTCCTCTATAAGCTCCCCGGCATTCTTTGGCAATTTTACCCGCGTTTCAATTTTTCCACCCGCGACTTGTTTAAAAGAGCAGCTCTTCCTCTGGATGTTATTTTTTAAACATCAAACTGCTTTGATTTAGGAGCCATGTTGCTGTCTTGCCACTGACATGAACAAGGAAGAGATTCAGACCTCATAGTGCTCTCTTAATGTGACACCAACCACGCGCGGATGCACACGCACAGACACACACGAACCCCTTCACTGACGTTAGTAATTGTAATTCCACTTACAATAGCATGTTCCTTTGAGGGGGTTGCCTTGGTAGCGATTCTCGACTTCACACCTGAAGAGAGGCGAGGGAAAGATGAACAGGGATGGTAGAAAATTCAGAAAGACAGGAAAGAGGGAAGAGCAGAAGGCAGAGAGAAGTGTTAACCTTCAGACAGGAAGTAACACCACAGTCTAAAAGAAAAAGAAGAAGAAAGATTAAAAGGAGGCCGAGTGAACGTGACTGGAATTAACAGCAAACGTGTGCCTACGAAATCTTTAAAGAAATTTAATAAGTCGGGGAAAAAAAGCCTCATTTTCATACTGATGACCAATCATTTGTGAAACCTTATCTCAACTTTTTAAATGGATTTTGGAAAACCCTCTGATAATGAAGTCCAGGGTTAAGACAAGTACTGAAAATATAGCTGCAAGCGCTAATGAACAGCTGCTGCTGCGCTGTGCCACGGTTAGTTTTTCATTTTGAAATCTCAACATGTGGTTTTGCAAAATAACATTTCGGGGAAGAAGAAAAAAAGAAAAGAAACATTGACGTTCATGTGGTTGAGCAATTTTGTACATAAAGGTTGTTCATTGTTAGAAACCCATTTCCTAATCTGCTGATGGCTTCACAGGCTCATTCTTAGGTTAGTTCAACAACTGACAAATACACGTATGCTGTTAACTTTTGGAGAAGTTGACTAAAAATCACTGAAAGGAATTCACACTTTTACTCGTCACTGAATGTTGTGTTCACGGTACACAGACTGCAGAAGCCTTGATGTCTGTGATTGACCAGTTAGCCGCTTTGATCCTCAAAGTGCTAAAATATAACGCTTACTATCACAAAGGAGATAGAGTTAGAGTTCTTTGTTCAAAACACGAGTGAAGAAAAAATCCTAGAAAAGTTGAAAAGGGCTGTTTGAGGGTTTTCTATAGACCAGTACCGCTCTTATGCTGTCAGATTCTCTGGATGCAGTGTAACACATAATGGATCTGTTGGCCAGAAAGAAACTAAAAAAATAAAGTCTAAGGTACCCCGCAAGTAATCTGGATTCTAGGGGTGCAAAATATTATAGTAAAGATTTCAGACATTGCATGAGAGAAAAAGAAAAGAGCGCAGAAGAGGACAGAGAGACGGTGAAACTCACAGGTGGCATCTGTCTCCTTTGATGCCCTTGGTGGTACAGAAGCACTTGCCATTGTTAGGGTTGCACATGCTTGCGTGGCCATTACACTTGCAGGCTGAAAAAAAACATAGATAAATAAATTATTTTACTCATAACAGCAGCAACCAAATGCCAGACTTTTATAGTACAGTAAATATATTACATATATAAATAAACAATCTAATGACAGATTAACTTATGTTCTTAAATTTGGCCCAGACTTGATTCAGCACATACACAACACCTACAGACTCCATTAAAGCCACTCTGCCCTGCTTGATAATAGTGAAGCTCTGTTTCTTTTCTCTCACTTTCAGCTTGTGGTCAGGATGAGGATGCAAAGACAAGACGCTAACATTTCATCAGGCTGCCTTTGCTGCATAAAGTCTTCTCATGTACACCCCACAGATTCTCAGTGGGGTTAAAGTCTTGCGCTCTGTGCTGGATAATCCATGTGTGACAATATCTCATGCTCTCTGAACCAAACAATTTCAGGCTAATGAATTCTGACATTGTCATCTTGGAATACGTCCATGATATCTTGGATGAAAAAAAATAAATCCACTGTTAAGTATATCCAGGTGGTCCAGCCGACCCTGCATAATAACACCGTCTCCACAGGCTGCGAGCATGAGGGGTGGCTCGCTTCATCTGCTTCACTTCTTACCCCGATGTACCAACCACTATGGAACAGTTCAATTTAATTCAATTCAGTTTAAATATTGCAAGTGCTGGGCCTTTCTGGTCATGCGGACTGGACTCATGTGTCCAGTCTTCTTGGTCCTTAGCAAACTGACCCCGAGTGTCGTTGCCCAAACAGTACTTGCATTAGAGCCAGAGGCTACTGACATCACCCTTGGTCTGCCATTCACCAAAGTAAGGTGGTGAAGACGTCTCATGCTGGTCTTAATAACTTTGTAAATACACGATGCGTGAGATGTGAAAGTTCTCAGAACATTCATGTACGTGTAGATCTAACTCAGTCCAACATCTGTGCTTTAAAATAAAGCGTTGCACAGCACCACCTCTCCGCTTCTGAGTGCTGCTTAAAGCTCATACTCGGAGCCATGGCCATGACTTAACATCTAATTCTTACATCTCTTTAAGCCATCTTGTGGCCAATAATTTCCAACTCTGGCTACGCAACAGTGGCCAAAGATTCCCATGAGGCCACTGCACCTAGAGACTCAAAAAAGAAAAAAAGAGAAAAAAAATGCCTCAACCTCTGAAACGATGTTAACTACACGGGCATAACGGCAGCAATCTGACCCATCACATCGTAGCGAGGCAACACTCTCCAGCAGAGCAACGTTCCATCTTGTCTTGTATGCGAACACGTGTGAAATGTCTGTTAGGCTTGGTGATTTTTTTTAAAAGACCCACTTTAACACGCCTGCACAACCGTTAATGCGCATCATCCTTTGAATTAATTTATCATCATTTATCATTCTTATAATGACTCACCCCCTTGGTAGAAACAGCTGCGAAATACATACAAGTCTGCTAACAGTGGGGGACGGCTGGAAGAAAAGAGCCACCTTATGATTTATCATCATTTAGGTACAAGTGTCATCTTGATTATTTGATAATAATCTCCGTTTTGAGGCATCGACTGTGTACTTTTTACTTGTCCACATAATGCCTCTTGAGTCAAACCAATTAGCTGTGAAGTAAAGCGTGCCTTTAATGTCCCCGAGGGGGCACGCTGACAAGACAGCGATGCTGGATGGAGACAGGG
>VUQR01028291.1:37005-48406 GCA_015108515.1 Hemichromis elongatus
GGCAGGTTATTGATTGACTGTCACAGACGCAGAACTTAATAAATATATGTATATACCAGAGGGAGGCATGAAAAGTAAAAATCACACAACATACACTGTGGCTGTAATATACCGCTAAGCTAAATTACCCTGTCGAAGGAATAGACAATTGATTTGTTGTCCGACTGACTGACTGTCAGCATTAGCTGTAAAAGAGTAAATCTTTAATATCCCTGGGAAGGCTTTACGGTGCAGCGAGGAATCAGGAAAATGGCCGACATAAAAACGAACTGTAAAATACTGACAAGTTAAATGAAGCCGCGTGCCGAAATACCGACTGGCTGATTTAGTGCGGGACGGAACGGCACACGGATACTCACGCTGGCAGCTGCCCCCGTTGGTCGGATCTCCGTAGAAGCCGGAGATGCAGCTCTCGCAGTGTCGGCCGGTTGTCAGGTCCTCGCACTTCTCACAGATGCTTTCGTTGACACACTGGCTGTGACCATTACACTGACAAGCTGCAAAAGAGTAAACAAACAGACTGCATAAACATCACAGGCTAAGGGGGGGGGACGATAAAGAAAAACCATGAAGGAATGTGTAGATTATTCTGAGCAGACTAATTTCTGTAAATATCTGCAAAATAAACATCCAGAGCTGTTTGTTGTCTGGTGCTCGAGTGTGTCATAAGAGGCATCAGAGCAGCCAGGAGTCTCTTTATAGCAGCATTTCAGTCCTTTTAGATGAGAAGATCACTATAGTTATTAAGCTAAGTGAGTATTTCCTCCAGATGCCCCCTCAGTCTGTACAACATAATGAGGAACAATTATAAACCAAGGGGACAATACAGAAACACATTTTCCCAAAATGCAACAGAAACACATACTTTCTTTGGCGCCTGTTGTCTGATAAATTCAAATTTACATTTTTGTTACAATGCAGATTTAACAGACGTTACGCAACCATTTTTGTAATCCCCACAGCATGTGTGTGTGTGTGAAATTAATTTGCATGAATATCAATTAAAAACATCTCATCTGATCATAGATAACGTTCCTACCTGGGCAGTGAATGAAGGACCAGTTGTACTTTGATTCGCTCGGGCACATGCTGGCGTTGAGGGCAGGCTGAGGATTGGCGGGCAGACCAGGAAGGGTTGAAGGGGCCGGGACGGCGGTCTGGAAGGGCCCGCGGTAGGAACCCTCGATGCACTGACCTTTGCCCGTGTTACTGGGGTCAGTGCACCAACCGCAGCCCGGCTGGTCCAGACACTGCCCACACGTTCTGTATCCAGAACAGTTCTCCGCTGAATGGAGACAACATAGCACCAGGTGATTAAAAAGGTATTTATATTTCATAATGCTTTGGTTGTTAAAAAAAAATTGCTTTTTGAAATGATTCTGTGTTGTTAGGTACAAACAAAGCCATCAGCATTTCAACAATCACAGCTCTGAATTCCCAACATACTCAGAAAATTGTGTTTATATAAGAGGAAAACACCAGTGGAAGTGCAATAGCATGATAATTTTTTTGGGTTTGAGCTTAAAATAGAGCTAAGACACTGGAACTGAAGAGAAATGGCTATAATATCGTCTCCTCACACATTACAGGTTACATCAGGTTAGCTCTTGACCTTTGGCGGGGTCATGCCAGCTGGTTTCACTGGATTTCACTCTTTAAATCAAAGCTAGCTTTGCTTTTAGCTTCAAAGTGAAAACCTGGATTGATCTTCACATGTATAACCCGGCAAGAAAGTGGTTGTCAAAAAATGTCAAACAGTTTCTTTAGAAAAACTGAATGTGTGTCCTATTCAACTTCAGTTTGTGTGTGGGAAAAAAAGGCTTCCCTTCCAAATGAACTGTTTCAAAAGCTACTGTATCTATAAGGCAGACAACCACTTAACACGTGATCATCATCAGTCAACACGGCACAAATACCACATAAAGGCAAGGCTTCACGATCTATGAATGTGTGCCTTTAATTTCCATGTCTCGCCCCATGAGCAGTTCATCCATCTATGGCTATAATAACTTGATTCACCTGCTAGGTTTCATAAAAGAAAGTTGTTCTCTGCTGCAAAGACAAAAGTACCAGGTTTCAAACTATCAAACCAGATTATCGATCCCCACCGCCATTCAGTGGAGGGCTACAATTTTATTTGTTCGGCTAAATGGAGGTTAAAACCCCCTGAAACAGTCCAAAGATGCTCTACTCTACAGACCAATAATCAACAAGCCTTTTTTTTTTTTTAAAGTCTCATGAAGATCTCCAGAGCTTGAATGATTGAGTATATTAACTGCAGCTACAGTACTACTTACACAGATTCCAGATTTATGCTTTTATTTTCTGCCGGGTTTTCCTCGTTTCTTAAATTGCAACTAATGAATCGTGACTGAAGGGTTGGTAGTTACACATGTAGCTGCTTGCAGCTTCAGAGCTTTAAATGAAATGCTGCAACGGTTTCAAGTGTGAGGCTCTTCTTGTAAAGTGTTTTGCTATGGCAGCAGCTGCAATTTTTTCAAAGTAAGTAGAAGAATGACTGGACAGCCGGCATGAGCTGGCAACTCTTAAAAGTAAACATTTTACGTACGATCAATGGGATTTTAAATGAGAGACGCCGAGATCGAGGAGATCAGTGATGCACCGCTGATCAGACTCCAAAAAATAATCCGAAACCTTCATGAATTGCAGCAGCAAAGAAGACGGTAAGGGTGCCTAATTTTACTGCTCCCTACATTTAGAGTAACTTTCCCCCAGCAGCGATAATTTAGAAAATAGGCAAAGTCTTTAAAAAGTTATATTCTCTTCTACTAACTCATTGTTTGCCACTTTGTGATTTTATGACTGATTAAAAAAACCCAATAAATCTTCAAAAAAAAATCAGACGTGAAATATGGGTAGCACTAGGCAATTTGCACCCATATGGCACGCTCAATAACACCCTAAAATTTCACTAATTTTTTTGTTCCCCATGTTCACCAACATGCTGTGCTCTGACTAAAACATAAATTAGTCATTAAGTGGCGCAATTAAATGAAACTCTTTTACTCCCCTTGAAATTCAAATCATTACATATTTCATTCTAAGAAATAACTCTGTTAAATAAAGTATTACTAAAAGGAGATTAAGAATTTAAATTGTGAAAGGCTACATTAACCGACTAAAGGTTTGAAAACTGGGTTTTATTCTGGGATCCCACTTTAATGGGGTTAGTTGATTTTTCATCTTGATTGTTCGGTCATAAAATGACCCTCAGGCCAAAGGCTGAGGGTCATTTTGTGCAAGCAAGGGAAAGGTTTCCCTTGCTTGCCCAAAGTCCTCGGGCAAGCAAGGGCATTAAGCATCGCAACAACAGGAAAACGATCTCTTACGTGGACAAGTGTTCATGGTGTACCACTCCATACACTGGCCAAAGGGGAAGGAGGCTACATAGGCGTTGGAGTCGACGCACTGCTTCATGTTGCTGCACCACATGCACTCTGAGCTGCTGCTGCTGGTGCATTCGCTGCAGGTGGTTCTCATGGCGCAGGGTGTCCGGCACTGCTTGGCACTGTGGTTGGCTGTAAAATGCAACTCTTTTAGTACAGATGCCTCTGTGGGACATCAACCCTCCGCTGGACTCCAGGGCATTACAAACCAGCGGCTATAAGCTCATTTTAAAGGGTCAGAATCGAACATAAGTGAATTTTAAAAGATGTTATTGTTACAGCAAGAGTATGATGTGCCTCATATCTATTCACAAATCCATTTAGGCTTCCATCTGTCTTTTTGTGTACCCAGTATCAGCATAATGACAGCCTCATCAGGCAGACATGAGGCATCTGCAACAAAAATGAGCATCAGGCATGACAATCTACTTGTAAACTATAAAATTTTAAAAACTGTATCATTACAGCCTCAACAGGCAAGGACAGAAAGGTTAGAGAGAAGAAAAAAAAAAACTTTCTTAGACATGACATTACTTCCTGCAGGCAAATTGTATTTTTTTATTTTTCTGTTGTGCACAAATAAATGTGCATTACTAGACCTTGAAATAAACATAGTGAGCTCACCTGGTCGTTCACACAGGCTGCCATTCACTGGGCTTATGCAGGTTTGAGCTTTCAGTCCGGTGGCTGCCGGCTCGGCCAGGTAACCGCAAAAGCCGGCGTCGCTTGGCTCGCCCGGTAGCCATTGCAGGGTGGTGTTGGTGAACGGCGACATGTCCTCCCAGCACCAGTAGGACACGTTGATTTTCCTGAGCCCTACCCATGGTGTCACAGTGGCCTTGTACTGCAAACGGCAAATCAAAGGAGGATTTTAAACGACGGTTCTTTGCTCTGATCGATTCTGGTATCAGATTACCGACAGATTTTTCTGGAAAACATCTGAAACTCAAGCGTCGGTTACACTTATGCTGAAGATTAAATCAGTTTAAGGAAATCAATTCCAAAAAACATATTTTGACTACAGCCCAAAGAGAAAATGTCGGTGCAGCTTTTCATTTGTACTGACATATAATACACTGCACCAGACGCAGTGGCAATAAAGGCAGCTTTACCTCAGCTGACTTGAGAAGTTCTGTTATCCAACTCATCTCTAATCAATGGCTTTAATATTGCAATAGTAGTAAACAAAAATACTTTTCTCTCTCACAGGCATGAGAGAGATAACTGTACCTTTGAGATCGAATACAATCGCCATTTCTTGGATTGATTAAACCTCCCTGGAAACCGTTGAAACTGCTGAACTAGATGTACACCATCAATACAACAAGGGAGGGCGACTCGTGAAGCCCGTTTCCAAATCTCTGTGCCCGTATCATTGAAAACCAATGTTATTCCAGAGCGGTTAAGCTCCCATTATTCTCTACCCTTAAGCACAAAGATTACCGAAAAGCAACCACCAGAACAAATTTAGACCAGCAGGGGAAATCTACGCGATTTCATTAGAATGGATGAAAGACACTTCTTTAATTCCAGCCTGACTTTGTGATTTAGGCCCCTTTTGTCTTATTTAGCTTCAGCATTAGATTTGCTGTGTGGTGGCTGCAAGGCACTTTGTAAGATCGCTTTTTTTCTTGCATGGGTGGTCTAAGTTAGAGGAGGCAGTATTTGCATTTGGTATGTAATTAGAAACTACAAAGGGCTATATAACTTTTTTCTTCTTTTTTTTCCTGTAGGGACTTTCCTGATGTTAAAAAATACTTTTTCCATTTTCTACGCATCTTTTTCTCATCTATTTATGAATGAACCGATTGATTTTTTAATGGTTTGATGTGCAAAATGTAATAAATCAGATAAGCCTATTATTGGAGAAGATAAAACCATAAATCTTCTACTTAACGTTTATGTTTGGTACGATGCACAAATTTTTACAAACCTAAGGAAGTTTAACCCCAACCAACTTCAAAGTTGAATTCAGACTTTACAACCTGATACCCAACACTGCGTCTGTCCATCCTCCGTCCATGTCTGCGGATACGTGAACAGAATAAAGACGGCAGCTCGCGACGGTTGATCGATTGTAGGGATAGATTTCTGTGCATGTGCTCTAATGGAGCGAGTAAGAGATGTCTGAGCTCTGAGGAAGAGATGTGTTAATGGGAGATTTGTTTCACGCTTAATGGTTCAAAAATCACACACACAAAGAGAAAAAAAGAATCCAACCAGAGCTCATTGAGATTAAGAAGGAAAAAAGAAGATTTCAAAAGCTACCGAAAAGACAGCCAAGGGCAAAAACTAGAGAAGGTGCACAAGAGTCCATTTATGCTTATCAATCAGAGAAAAACACGAGAAATGAAAATCTTTTTTAGACTGGACGCTACTTTGAACCAGTGTGTAACTGTTATTGAGTTTTTCTTCTAATGTGTCCACATGCGCTTACTTCAACAAGACAGTATATCAAAGAAGATGCTCTTTGTAGACGACATCATTAGTTGTCTAAGTAGTGTATCATTCTTCAGTCTTTGCCTGATTTGATCTTTTTGCTGTAATTATCCATTTTTATCTCCGGCACTCTCCGCGCATCTCAACTCTGATCGGTATCTTTCTCTCTGCTGGTCTGATGACCCAATTTCCCCAAGGAGAATATCACTTTTTCTCTAATCCGATAATTAATATCCCGGTTACCTCCCCCTCCAATCGCCCCCTTCTCCTTACCACCACGCTCATTATCTGCAGCTCCTTCAGGACAAAGTCCACCTTCTTTTGCGTGGTCAGAGAGGCTAGGACGGCGTTGTGGTTCCTGCAGGTCAGCTTGGCGTTATCGTACGAGTCCTTTGTCGTGATGAATTTCAGACAAGAGTTGCCCACCAGGTGCCAGCTTTCACCACACACGTTCTCTGCAGCAGAGAGACTAGACGTCAGTACTTTTGACACAGCTGGTAGGCTAACAGGAAAAACTATTCAGCTTTTTTTATTAGTTTCAGTCTTTTAAATTATTGTTGTATGTCTGAAGCAGTCCAGGTATTATAATAAAAATACAGAAATTTTTGAAAGCAGTTGTCTCTGTTTCGTAGACATTCAAAGTTTCAAACACGTCCGTTAACGCCTCATCAGGTAACCTGTAAACTAAAACCGAGAATATTTCTGCTGTGTTTTTATTTTATTCTTTGTTTGTGGTCATTGGTCTACACTTCTATCATTCACCAAAACAGAGATTTCATCATAATTGTGTAGCATGTAGCTTATTATTTTTACCAGATTTCAGAGGGGGCAGCACAGCAGCTCGGTGGCTAGCACTGTGGCCTCACACAATCCACCATGGCTGTCTGTGTCTATGTGTTAGCCACAGACTGGTGACCAGTCCAGGGTGTACCCTGCCTCTCGCCCTAAAAACAGCTGGGATAGGCTCCAGTGAGGACAATAGATGGAGATTTCAGAAGTAATTGCGTAAATTGCATTTCTCACAACAACAAAAAAAAAAATTGTGTAGAAACGTGCGTTAGGAGCGACCTTCTCTGACATTCTGACAGACTTCATCTGATAAATTAAAAGTTAACTTGGGTTCGATAACTAGAGAGATATGTTTAGTGTTTCCTGCCTATCTGTGCTGTATATCAATATTTGATCATTTAACTTCTGTTATCAGCTTCACACCTGTAGGTCTCAGAAACTAAGTTTGATTCGTGTTTCCTTTTTGCCTGTGTGCGTGTGTGTTTGTGTTGTTGTTGTAATCTTTTCAAATTATACTGCTTCATTTCTTCCAAGCATCCCCGTTACCTGGCAGCGAGATGCACTCTTGGTTGCGAGAATCCCACTGACAGTTTTGGTCCACAGCACAGCTCTTGCAGCTTGTTTTCTTGTTGCACACGTACGACGGGTTGTCCTTGGGGCAAACTTCATACTCGGCTATGGCCCCCTGAGAAAAGAAGGCAGAAAACAACAGACATCAACACTTTGGACTCTAAACTGACAAACAATTACATTTCATGATGAGTAAATGTTATTCATACAGATGAAAGAAGAAAAAAAAAAAGGGGGTGGCTTTTTCATTCATCATGCAGAATAAAGGAGAAAAGATATACGAGAATCAGATCTTTTCAAATTCCTTCAAAAAGTTTAAACTTTGATATTTTTTTCCCTACAACACAGCTATTTGAATTTAAATATTCGATTATTAAATAACTGAAGTCAGAGATATTGAGACTCATTTCTCACATATAGTGCAGATAAGAGTGCTGAAAGAGACATTTGAACTGTGCGAGTCTGCCGGCGGCTAACAGAGGAGTAATCTGATCATAGATTGACAAACCAGATTCAGCAAACATGAAAATGTTTCATTAGTTCTCACACAAAGCACTGAATTACGCTCAAGTCTATCCATTTAGTAGACAAGGCTGATTATTTTAGTAATGGTATATTTGCCTGCACAGAAAGCCTGAGTCCTTCTTTTTCCTTATTAAACAAGAATTTTATCTTGGAAATGTTGTTTCTTTTTTTCCTCCGCACATCACTTACATAAAATAATCCACTTACATGTTATATAAACCTTTAAATCAGCCTAGATCTTACTGCTCAGGTCATTAATGAAACGCATTATATTAGACTATGAATATGGACTTACGACAAACTGTAAAAACCATTACTCGACATACCTGCTTCAATAAAAAGGAAGGAAATATTAATGTTCACCTTCTTAATATGAATAAATACATTACATAAAATAACATGATTAACTAATTATGGAAGTATTTCCTTCTAAAAGCTGAGATACCACCGCAGCACAGATCTGCATCACTATTTGATAAAAACACATTTCCGGGCCATTTTCTTCGACACGCTCTGCTAGTGCTAAGTTGAACCGCCTCTTTTGCGTTCAGAACGAAAGTTCCTTTATTCCATATTGATAGTAGAAGCATCGCACAGCTGCTGTGAACCTCTTGTTCCCCCTCATTCCAAAGATGCTCCATTGGACTGAGATCTAATGACTGTGGAGGCCGTTTGAGTACACTGAACTAAACTCACTGTCATGCTCATGGTGTGACATCCCACTGGAAGCAGCCATCAGATGATGGGCACACGATAGTCACATACTCTGGCATACATACAAGGTATTTTTGCCCAGAGAAGTGCTACTCTCTGGATCTTTTTACATACAGGCATGCCACTAAAAGTTCCTGAAATCACTCTCTCTCTCACACACACGCACACTTTGACTTTCTGCAGGTCATTTTGATCATGTCTAAAAGGCCTGAATGCATTGCGCAGCTTGCCGTCATACTTGCGGACTAGGATATTTGCAATTTACAAACCAGCCAGTGATTGTACATTATAATAGAGGTGCAAATGGAAAGTCAAAAGGCTTATCAGTCCCAGAAAATCACCAAAAAGGTTTGTTTGCACACATACACGGAGCGTCCTCTGCTGGAGCCACGTTGCATTGCAGTGTAAACTCAATAAAGTAATTTGCCTCATGAGTCATTAACATAATATAACCTCTAAAATTTTGGGGGCTATTTCGATGTCTTTTAAGGACAAACAGGCTGGACTGAGGTAGGCTGTATTTTTTCTTCTCGTGTGGGTTTTAAGATAAAGTAATCTTTGGAGAAAAATGAAATAAAGATTTGCGTGGTCCATTGAAAGCAACAAAAAGTTCCCAAAATTAGTGAAGCTGCACTGGAATTGGCTCCGGGAAACGATTGTGTCTGAGCGGTCATTATTCTGTGCTTCAAAGAGCCTCTGACTGCTCGGGACCATGACAACACTACCTATTCATGTATTACAATAAGTTGCAAAGTTGCACTCAGCTTGCGTGGCAACAAAATGTTAGTTGTCAATGTGTGCTGAAGTGAAAACACATCCTCGCATGTAAACATCAGATTTTAAAGTTCTGCAGCATGCGGGGAAACCACCGGTGTCCAACAAAAACATTATTTTGTGCGTTTAATGTCCAACACAGTGGGTTTTTTTCTCTCCCAAGCAATAAGGTGAATACAGGCAGTAAACCCAGAAGGTCCCTTCTCTACAACCTGATGCCCTTCTCCCAGACTTATAAGAAGCACCTCTTCAGCTCCTGTATGTAACAGAGTTAGATGTGATGTCCCTAAATGCTCCGAGTAGGGCTGCAGAGCAAGTTTCCTTACCGATGCAGAGGTGCAGTTACTTCCGAGAGACACACATTGGCTCGAACACCACTGGCAGCCGTTGGTGTTGGCAGTGCAGCTGTAACAGTCGGTATACTGGTCACATCTCTCAGCATCACCGTCTGCAAAATGTAGAACAGAGTGCAAATTATTTTTTAAAACTAATTAACATAAGAACAGTGACAGAAATCTTCCAATCGATCCAGAAGTCAAAGCAACCAGTAACTCTGTTTCTGCCATCAACCACAACTCAGACAAAACCTTCGGGTCTCTTTCGGGGTATCCTGCGTTGACTGCCAGACAGCATCCCTTGTATTTAATGTGCCTGAAAGAGATGCCATGGAGCCGTTTCCATCTGCCAGCACTGCTGTAGAAGCAAGACCGGAAAATAAGACAGCCGTGTCGAGGAGAAAGGCGGATGTTTCTGGGTTTTCCTCTTTGTGTGACAATTGACAAACAAACGGAAGACAACTCTCAACAGGAAGCAGAGAGAGAAGGCTGGACTGTCCTTCATGATTAGCTACTGACGCGCACGCTCACATGTAAAAAATTGTGTGCGGGTGCATCAGTGTCACGAGCGTTAGTGTTGGGGGGGTGTTAGTTTATTAGAAATCAAAATGTAATACAACCTCAGTGGCAAACAAAACAAACAAGTTTGCACATCACAACAACAACTGAAGGATTTTATTCAGTAGAAAGCATATCACAGAAAGCATATCGCGCGTTGAAACTGGGAAAATGTACTACTTAAAGGAAAATGTTAGCCAATTGTGAGCAGCAATACATCTTTAAAAAGTTGAAAAAAGTTGGTGAAAAGTAAAAGTAAAAAAGTAAGCGGTCCTAAAAGGAAACAGATGGTGGGACATTTTGCAACTAATTAATTTAATTAGCACCAGGTCAATTGCTGTTTTTATAGCCCGAGTTTCTCAGAAGGTGGGCAGAGGTTCTCCAATTAGCAGAAAACTGCCAACAACAATTTCAGAATGTTCTCAACGTAAAATTATGAATTCTTTGAGTATCTCATCATCTACATAATATGCTTGTTCTTCACCATAATCGGCCACGAGTCAGGCCATGGAAAGGGTGTAGATGATTTTGTGAATTGGTGTGATGAGTCCTTCCTTTCACTTAATGTGTCAAAAACTAAAGACATGATCATTGATTTTAGGAAGTCCTCTCATAGCTCTTTACCTACTACCATTAAAACTGCCGATATTGGGATAGTTGAGAGTTACAAATATCTAGGTGTGGTACTTGACCATAAACTGTGTTTTGAATCTCATGTTGATGCCACCACTAAAAAAGTTCAACAAAGACTGTTGTTTTTAAGGAAAATGAGATCCTTTAATGTCTCATCTGAGATGTTGTCTTTGTTTTATAGAAGTTTTATCAAATCTGTGATGTCCTTTTATATCGCTGCCTGGTTTGGTGAACTGACGGTGAAGAATAAGAATCAGCTGGGACATCTGATAAAAACTGCTAGCAAAAATTCAGGGTGCTGGCAAGATGGACTTTTGACCATCTACAATAGAAATGTGCTTAGAAAGGCTCATTCTATTATTAATTGTTTGAACCATCCACTTCACAGTGAGTTTGAGTTGTTGCCTTCCGTCCGCCGTTTTAGAGTACCTGTGAGGAAGACTAAAAGATTCCAGGTCTCTTTTATCCCTACTGCATCTTGTCTCCTAAATGGCAAATAACTGTCCTTGGACTTTCTATCACTATTATTGTCATTATTATTTATAGTTTTGTTCTGTTTATTTTTATCCTGCTGCTAAACTAATTTCCCCTTGTGGGACAATAAAGAAATTAAATTGAATTGAATGATGCACCTCTGGGCATGGATGCACTAGCGCA
>VUQR01028293.1:17051-37948 GCA_015108515.1 Hemichromis elongatus
TAATTATAACTATTTTTTATATGTTTTTGTGTTTAAAGTTGTTACTTTGTGTTGATAATAATAGATTTTAGAGTTTTTAAAAGTTATGAGTTGAAAAAAAAAAGAAAAACGATTCAGGGGATTTTATCCTGAAAAAATATAAATTACTGGAGTAAAGATAAGTTATAGCAGAAAACTAACTGTGAAAAAAAAGCCAATGTTAATGTTCCTTTAGAGGCCTTCACAAAGCCATGTGATCAGTAGCGCCTGTGTTTGCCAATATTTCATGTCAAAATGGCTTCTGGTAAAAAGTGGAAAAAAAATGTAACAGAATGTAACAGTCTTTATTTTTTATATCATTATTGATTTTATTATTATTTTTAAATTTATATTTGAAAACCTGACAATCAGTCAATAACTTATTATCTGGCATATTTAGATGCATCTTCGTCCTGTCCAAAATAATCTTAAAACTGACAAAAAGCAAAAATCTTGCTGGCCTCTAGAAAAATATTATCCTCCGCTGTGACTGGTTACCTCTTATCTTCTGTTTCTACATTCAAATCCGTCCTCACCTCCTTCAGTGGCAGTATGAGCTTGGTGATGCTCTCCTTGCTACAGAATTGTGCCAGTAGCTCGTAAGAGTCCATGCTCTTACTGTGGCGGGCCTCCATCAGCTTGGAAACGATCCCCTTGACTTCCTTCTCCTCGGCGACTGTCCCAAACAGCTCGTTATTGAAGATCTGCTCAGTGGACCAACGATAGCAGAGTAGAAGAGAGTGTAATAGGGATATAGAGATGAATATAAATACAAAAAAGTAAACAGAAAAAAACCTTCTAGTCAAGCTTACATCGATGAGCATGTTCATGCAGGGGTCCAGGTCCCCACTCTTTAGGGTTGGCATGAGGGCCGAGAGCAGCTGGTACACTGTGAATGTTAACACGTGGAGCTGGATGGAGGAGGGACAAAAACAGACAAATATTAGCCCGATCAGGTTTGCCTTGTGCCAACAAAGGTTTTCTACTGTTGGAACAACATTTTTATGACATAAAATGTAACATTAGATTCTATTTCCTGTTTCTATTCTTAATGGTTAGCTGAATTACATGTACTTATATGAGTCTGAGCATGCACATGAAAACATAACTGTCACTGTTTTTTCTCACGTTTCACTCACTTGGACTTCAGTTTGCAGACTTCTACTTGTGGTACTCTTTTATGCACATACTGCTGCATGATGCATGGACTATATTAACATAGCTGAGGTGAACTGAAGCATTTATTGGTGTTTGCAGGACTGCACTGTTGTGTGTGTGTGTGTGTGTGTGCGCGTGTGTGTGTTCCAACCTGGTAGCCCTTGACCAGAACACCTTGCATCTCTTTGAGCAGGTACTGCAGGTATCTGCAGCCCAAAGTCTCGATGATCTTCACCAGAGTTCCCCTCGCCACGTCGCGGATCTCCTGGAAACGGTTCCTCAGCAGAACACAAATCTTGATCAGAATCCTGTAAAAGAAGCAGAAATGGTCAATCGGATGTCATGTTACTGTCTAAGGTTTGAAATACACACCAGATGATCTTTTTTGTGCTCATGGACACACGGCTGCGTACCCGGGGAGGTTGGCCTCCATGATGTGCGGAGGCAGCGTCTGCATTAGTTTGACCATGGCGAAGGCTATCGGTATCCGCACCACCTCCTCATCCTTCACATCCTTTGACTTCACTACCTTGTGCTCCTCGTCACGCTTCACCTGGAGGAAACGCAAACACTTCCACTATCACCATCACTCTGCTCCTGAAAATGTGGAGAAAAACTACCAACGTTGGTGTGCGTCGTACCTTTGCATTGAGACACTTGTGGAGACGGGGCAGCACGCTCTCATTAACAGTCTGGTGGATCAAACTGATCAGAGACGCCATCTCCTCAGCGCTCTGCGGCAGTCCACTCACTGCTGTGGATAATTTAGGAGCTGCCTGCGCCTTGACTTTAGTGGCAGGTGCTTCCTTTTCTCCATCAGCTGCCTCCATCTCCATGGGGACATCAGTGGAAGCAATTTTACTGTCGACCTCCATCTCTTCCTCATCGTCGCTTCCATCAGATTCGTCATCCGCAGCTACGTTTTCATCATCTGCGTTGATTTCGACACTCCCAGCTGGCCAAAGACACGCATTTATATTTCTTTACCTCATTTATTCATTTAGTTAGTCAAGCAAATTCACGTCACCCCACGGAGTCGCTCACCTTCTCTAGCTTTGGCGGCTTCCATTTCTCTGCTGAGGGTCTGGTGGTCAAAATGAAAAGCCTCCAAGACGGTGACCAGCAAACTGGAGCAAGAAAAGCAGAGCAACGGGTAGTTTAAAAAGAAGAAACAAAACAGATGTGGTCAGATTATAAATACGTGCAACCTCACCTGACAGCCAGTTTCTGTTCAGCCTGCGCTGTCTGCAGGATGTGGATGAACTGCTTGAGGTAGTAGAGGTATTTGGACCAGGTGAGCCTGCGACATACCGCGCCCACCACTTCCACCGATGCTGATATCATGTTCTCATGCTGCAGTATGGAGGACGAGGAAAGATGTTAGACACAAAGAAAAAAAGACACACGTCCTGAACTTTCAAATGAAACCACAATCAAGTAACCTTGAGCATCTTTTCGTCCAGCAGGGCCGTCATGGCGTATGGCATGATGTAGTTCTGGAGCGAACGCGGCGTCAACACCACCGTACCCTCGGTCAGCTGTTTGGCGAGCTTCCTCAGGGCACGACCCCGACGGTGGATCTGAACAGAGAGAAAAGGCGATCAGTCGGATAAAGGAGGAGGAGGCGGAGGAAGTTTGAGCTTTTGTGCTCTCTCTCTTTTACCTGGATGTGTTTCATGTGCTCAAAGAAGTCAGACTCAGGGTCGCTGTAGTTGGCGAGCTGCACCAGGTCTCGAAACTCTTTCTTGGAAGGAAAGGTCTTCACCAGGCAGGCCAGTATGTTTGTATACTCATGCTGCACACTCTTGAAAGATAAAGAAGAACAGAGGGAGCAAGTGAGTTCGGGGGCTTCACAGCAAGCATCTGTGTCATTTGACAGGAACAAGAAAACGGTAACCATGGTTACAGCTGTTACCTCCTTTTTGCTGCGGAGGCCCTTGTGCACGGCGTCCAGGATGACGTGTTGCACTACGTCCCTGTAGATCTGTTCTCCGGGCCCGACCGCTGCCAGCTGAGCGATCACTGCAGACAGACACAAGGTGGCGTTGTCTCCCAGTGACATGTCCCCGATCTGCATCGGAGGAGCGAGATGAGAACAGAAGCAAAACATTAGCCAATGAAATGTTTAACCCGAAGTTAAATAATTCATTAAGTGTCACCGTGAATATTTACTTACCTCATAGGTGTGGAAACAATTGTGCATGATGGTGCTGATGTAGTCCAGGTCCAGAGTCTGCATTTCTTTGACTCGTTTGGTGGCGTCCTGGAACGCCGTCAGACGCACGTCGAAGTGGATCTCATCCAAGTGTCGACTGTCAAATGCGTTCAGCTGCAAAGGTGAGCACAGGAAAAGCCCGTTAGATGCTGCTCTTTGAGCCAGAAGTCACTGATGAGACTGAACAGCAGAGGTTACAGTTCAGACCTGTAGAAAGGTTTGATAGTATTTCATCTCTGATGTTCCTCATCAATGTCTAAATAATAATATCAAAAGTCATCTCACCTTTGTTGCCATGTCAGTGATGTATGTGAGTGAAGGGTCCAGATCTGACAGAGTCTGAGAAGAGAGAAGCGCACACGAGTAGTCAATTAAAACAGCTACAAAAACTAATAATAACAACTTTCTTTCACCTGTTATTTATAATGACATTGATTAGTTCCTATTTTGTTTTTTTGTACCGATTTTCTTTATTTCACATTACGGGCCACATACAGCCCGCCTGACCGGTGAAACTCCACCTTGTACAGAAGCCTAACTAAACATTTAATCCCTGAGAGATTTTATTATTAGAAAAAGAAGTACAGTTTCAACAGTACTTTCTACACGATGAAGGAATACTGCTGTAGTCATTTAAAGGAATCTGTCAGGCTTTAATTGCAAGCGGTAAACATTTAAAATTAAAAGAAATCCATCACTTAATTACATTTGTGTAGTACGAATGGTTAAGGGAAAGATTCAAAAAAAAAAATAAGAAGAAAAATATGTAAATAAAAGATACGGTTCAAAGTTCAAAACTGACATTTACATTTTCCAATGCAGGGCCAATTCTGGCCCCCAGACCTTATGTTTCACACCCTCGTTTTCTACTATTTTTGGGACAGCCAGTGAAACGACATACAATAATTCAGACAGCTAATGTACAGCAGTGAACACATCTCTCTTTTTATGTGTGGCTTGATACACAGTATGACAGAACAGCTTAGCGAGCATAAGGATACTCAGTGCGATGTTGCTAAGTGGAAACAAGTAGAAATTCCAATAATTGCAGTTCCTTGAATGACCACTAGAGGCTAGCTCAGTCAATCCCCATAGACTCTCATGATAAATTCACCAACTCCCATGTCTGGCACAAAATTGTCAATTCATAACATCCTGTGGCGGGCGGGGCCTGCGGTGGCGTGCGGGGAAGGCGGACGCACCTGCACGCCATCCGCAATCAGGCCCGCCGCCTTTATTATTTGCACCGGGTGTTGTGATTATGGGGCTGTGGGAGTGTTGTCGAGCGGGAGAGCTGCAGCTCCGAATGTGTGTCCAGCTGTAAATAAAGATGTTTACATGTGCAACCGTGTCGTGGGGTCTGCCGTGGTCGTTTACAGTGGTGCCGAAACCCAGGAGGGGTGGCACGGCAGACCCCACGACACGGTTGCACATGTAAACATCTTTATTTACAGCTGGACACACATCCGTACGAGTGTTGAATTTTTACATAACGCACTTCTTTCAACTAGGCTTCAAATTGGGCTTAAATATGGGCGTGGCTGCTTTGAGTGACAGGCGGGGGACAACACATGGTCGCTATAGCAGCTAACTAAGCAACTAAGTAGTTGACTTTTTCTTTCTTTTCTTTTTTTTCCAGTTTCATGTTACTATCACTCAGCGTTAGCTAACAACTTCCAATACTTCCCCCCAAAATTAATACAAATAAATAAAAGACAAAGACATTTCAACACAGCGGCTAACAGCAGGACTGTGGTGGAGAAAATGGTGAGATTAAGTGCTCTGGCCTGCTTTGCATCTGTCCACATGCTAATAGTTGATCTCACCATGTCTACATGATAAGTTACAGACAGCGTGATGCTGCATTAGTGCTCTGCTGTACCTGGAAGACGTTGGTGAGGGCCTGCCTTGGCAGCTTGTTGTGAATGATGGAGAAGAGTTTGCCGAGCGGCCGGAGGAAGACGGAGGGCTTGTCACACTGTCTCAGCAGGTTCTGTATGGTAGCCAGGAGGTCAATTTCCGTCTCCTGAAACAAAGTTGATCTTGAGCGGACCCTCTCGAGCACACACCCTAACACTAAAAAGCTCTGCCTTCATGTAAGTTTTTATAAATTAATGTCATTACTACAGATTGTTGAACCTCGAAATTACAGTCATTTAACATACTCAGTTGTAAGTCTTACTTGAGATTTGTTTCCTTTCTGGAGATAAGGAAGCAGCAGGCTGATGAGCACCGAGCTCTGCTCCTTGTTGCTCACAAATCGGCTGACCCTGGCAGCGAGAGAGTGACACATCCTGCTGTTAGCTGGGGAAGAGTCAACAGCGTGCGCAACCATAACCACAATCATAATCATGACCTTTATCTCCACCCAGAATGAGTCACATGGCATTAAACTCACTTGGACAGGATGTTGAGCTCTTTGGCCACCTGTGCCCTGAACTTCTTCTTCTTGAGTCTGTCTGTGTTGCGTACAATTCCGCTGAAGTAGCGCAGCAGCGTGGGAATGTGAGGCAGCAGCAATCTGGCGCCTTGAGTAAGTGAATCTGGAGAATACAGCGTGTGCACGTTTAACAGTGATCAGCAGCAAGGGGAAAATTATGGTGCATGTAAAAAATGTCGCATTTTGAGCCACAAAAATAACGGCATAGAAAATCAAATCAAATTCCGTCACGATCTGCTAACCTGCTGCGATTAGAGCTCCCTCTGCAGGCTGTGGGAACACACAGCCGTTGACACTGAGCTCCGTATCATTGTCTGAGGCAACAAAGTCTGCAGCTGTTGCCAAATACTCCGCTATGTCCATTACTACTGCAATGGTTGCTGTCGATACGTTCTTAGCTGAGAGGAGGGCGAAGACGTTTAGAAGGATGTCGCACTCTGGGCGGTCCGGCTTCTGCTTGGCAAGGAGGGGGAAGTACCTGAGACAGTAAAAAAAATTAATGAAAATCTTTGTGCATGCTTTACTAAGCCTGGATGAAGCTACCAGCAGACATTCAGAAACATTTGTGAAGGATGCTGACCTGGCATCTTTGGACCACACATGGATGAGTTTCAGCAGAGGGGTGGGGGAGTAGGGGCTCTCTGTTGGGAGACGGCGCACCTGCATAGAAAAAAACAAATTAAAACTCATCAAAAAGCTGGGACAAAGTAAAGAAATACTCAGAACGATTAAAATAATCTTTCTCCAACATGTACCTGAGGCCACACCGCTGCCTCAAACACAGCATCAATCTCATCTGGGCTGAAGTTGTAGGAGTCGAAGCAATTGAAGAAGTCCAGGATCCTCAGGATCCCAAGTCTCCTCAGGTTCTTCAGAGGATTAATGCAGCCTGCTCGCAGCTGAGAGAGAACACATGAAGTGATTTATATTTATGTTTCTACAGAAAGGAATAAGGACTTAAAAAGTGTTCGAAATATGTTTCTACCCTGACAGAAGAATTCGACTTACCTGGTCTCTGTGGTCCAAACAGGTGGAGACGGAGGCTGTGACACACACTAGGATCTGCAGCACTTTGGGCAGGTAGACGTGGATGAGGTGGCCCAGTTTCTGGATCACCACATTTATGGTGTTCAGCAGGCTGTGCTGACGGCCCAGCGGCAGGACAGCACCCAGGTCGGTCTCTGCTAAAGCCCTCTGAACTGCAGCCAGACAGGAACCTGAGGACGCAGGAGGACAAATGATGGCTGAAATACTGGTTTGGGTTTTTCATTTTGTTTGTTTGTACACATTTGTTAACCCAAGAGGAGTACTAGCTCAACATAAATTAGCTGTACTGTCTACCAGTTTTGGGGGGCGGGGTTTTGTTCGTTTTTTTCTACACACATTAGCATTAGGTAGCAGCTATCTGTGAGTGCTTGTTCTACCCAAATAGTCTGTGGATGCACTTTGCTAGCCGATCTCGCTGATAAAGTGCAACAATGTTGTCCAAATGATATTACTTCAGGCTCCCAACAAAACTACGTGGCATCTGTTTCTGATAAAACCTTAAAAGTCAAGCATCTGTTGCCATCTACACATACAAAAAATGTATGTAAAAACTGTAAAAAAGATGCCGGCACTCTGCAAATTTCCTTTTATGTAGGAATACCACCAGAATGCAACCATCTAAATCAAGTCCCCCACTACAAAGAGATGCTTTGCAGACAAGTTGCACATTTTACCACAATTACACAATTAATTGTAACCTGTTGACAATCTGTCTGTATTCATAAATTGAACAGTAATTATTTGCAAACCTTCTGTTGAGCAGGCTGTAACGTGTCCGGCGACACTTTCGTTTCCTACCTTGGCGGTGATGGCTGACTGGCTCAAAAAGCAGGTCAATGAACATCCCCAGCTCCTCAGCCTGACAACCTGCCAGGAAGCGTAGAATGATGGAGGACCTGTAGGTGGCGCTCGCCTTCCCCTGAAACTTGCTGCCGGCTTTGGAGCGCAGACGACCAAACAGGATCCTGTGTCATACCCAACACAACACTGAGCTTTACAAACTTACAATAAAATATATTATGATAATAGCAGGTTACAGTATGAAGCCACGATAACGCTGATTGTAAGAAAACCACAGGACTGATGAAATGCAGAACGAGAAGCCTTTTCCCAGTAATTGCAATGAGGCGAAACGTCCTCTTTTTCTGTAGGACACCAGAGTTAATCTATGAACCAAGAAGGCAACGTGTAACACAAATGGAGCTTTTTAACAACCAAGTAAAAATACTGAGGAAGAAATGTTGTTGTTGTGCTGTAAATTAAAACTTGGATACTGCTTGTGCATGTTGGCTCTACCTTTAGAGTGGAAAGGGTTTTTTTTAAGGCAATCAAAAATAAATACTAAAGTACTTTCCAGAACACGTGAACTCGTACAGTACCTCATAAGCAGTGGGATAAGTTTGCCTCTGTGCGAAGCATCGACCACTCCGGTCTCCTCAGAGATGTTGAAATGGACAATTTCCTCTTTGAAGTGTTTGTCATCCAGCAGCCTCTCAAGATTCTCCCTGAACAAACGCACACACACACACACGCAGGTCTAATCACTATGTACAGTCGTTGCAGAACCTTTGCTAAAACATCGTCTCCCATACTGTAATCATTTCAGAAGCAGAAACAATACACGTGTTGCATGAAAGAATTAGAGTTACATCCACAAGTGGCAAAAAAACACAATTTAATTAAGACTCTGAAAGCAGTTCAGTGGTGTGTCAGGCTGATCCTGAACAAAGCACCACTAACACACACATACACACGCATACGCGCGCACACACACACACACGCGCGTCTGTAATGCTAATGGCCCCTGGATCAGCCCGTCTGTCTGTGGCTTGGCTGAATGTGTGGTAAATGGATAGCTTGATAAAAGACAGCAGAGGACATAATGTCAGACAGAAGCAGCACTGAGATGGAACCCAGCATTCCTGGATCTGTAACCAAAGAAGGTTGATGATAAGACCCTAACAATAAAACCACTGAAGAAGAGACAGAGGGAGCGAGAGAGCCGCTGGCAAAGAGAAATTGCACTGTAATCACCTCCTCTCCATCTCCTAAGGTGATTAAGGTAGTTTCCTTACTTGTATGGAACTATGTTGGGGTCCTTGTATGTGATCACACACTCCAGGGCCACTTGCTGGATCTGCTGATCCTGATGGGTGAGCAGCTGAACTCGGACAGAGAAGAGAAGAAATCGATCATACAACTGCAAGGAAATGCCAACTGCTTCGAAAATGACTACAGTTAGTCTCGAGTAAGGACCAACTCTAAGGTGTGTGACGCTGCGTGCTGCAGACTTGAGCACTACCTGATTATAGAGCTCACGGAGGCTGCTTTCCAGATAGAGAGCCCGAGGGTTGGTAAACTTGGCGAATACTTTCAGATGAGCGATGAGTTGTCTGAGAAACAAAACACAAATTCAGCTACTTACTGCCCAATACACTACAGTCACATTATAGTTATATAATAATAGATTACAGTTATTATATCAAAGTTTTATTTCAAATGAAAGTTTTCTGGCACATATACGTTGATGAAGTCTTTATTTGATCAGGAAAAATGGGACGCCGCTCCCCGAGTCTGCTTCTGCTGGAGGCTTCTTCCTGTTAAAAGTGAGTTTTTTCTTCCCACTGTCACCTACTGCTTGTTCAGAGGGTAGTCTGATTGTTGGGTTTTTATCTCCATCATTGTAGAGTCTTTATCTCAAAATATAAAGCGCCCCATATAGCAAATGTTGTTGTGATTTTGCATTATATAAATAAAGCTGAAGTGAATTGTATTGGTAGGGTTAAGGTTAAAACAAACAAACAAACTAACTAACTAAAGTGGCAAAAGCTGCATTTCCCCAATTGACCACTTGAGGCTCAATCCAAAAGCTTCTTAATCCACATAGACTTCCATGTAAAATGCCAAAAGTCAGAGCAGAAATAAAGGCTGAAAAAAGCTTTAATGCAAAAACATTGTTGGTCTCTATAGGTCACGTTTAATCCCACAAAACATGGAGAGAAATGTATTTTTATAACTTGCTCTTTTAAACTGTATCAAGGTTAAATTTAGGAGTGTGTTCTCTAAGTAACAATTAACTTCAGTGGCTTTTTGGGAGATATTTTAATGCAATTATCCAACAAATAAAATAGAAGCCTGTGCAGCTAAAAAACATCTAAACACACTTTACATGAAGTCTAAAGTGAAAATGGAAACCAGAAACTACTAGTAACGACAGATAATAAAGTAGCTATCACTCTGACATCAGAGCCATAACATAGTTAAAAAAAAAAAATGATGGTAAAATCAAAAACAGCTTGAAAATCATCTCTCTGAAAACAACTTCATCTCTTTGAGGACTGCAGTATTACAAATATTTCTTACTTGGCCGTTGCTCTTCGTGGAAGTGACTTTCTCTGCTGTTTGCTTCCTTCCTCTGCCTCCTCCTCCTCTTCCTCCATGTGCTCGGTCATCCCCGACTTATCCTCCAGGGCAGCATCGCTTCTCTTCCTCAGGTCCTGAGTGGGCGCCACCAGCAGGTCTGTGAGATAAAACTCATTCCTGCCAACAAGTGCCGAGATTACGATCAAATAACAGCAAATATTCTTTAGATGAAATGTAACGAAAATGATCAGTCATCTGGGTTTTATTTTTACACCAACACTGACCTGATAAACCTGAGCAGCAGCGGGGTCAGTTCCCGGCTGCGTGGCTCCACTCTGTCGGTGAACTGGGCCATAGCGCGCCACAGTAAACTACGGAAGTTAGTGAAGTCTGTCCTCTCGCTGGGGTCAGAGGCCAACTTCAGCTGCTCTAGGAAAAGAGTCCCCACATCCCCGCTTTCAATGACATCACAGCCCGGCTCGTGCTGAACACTGGGGTTGCCTTCTTCATCAGCATCATCATCTTCTTCCAATTCCTTCTCTGTTACACGCGGAAAGCAGAATTCATTTTTAACGTGTTTTTGGCAGTTTAAGGCGTTCATCGGTAAATAAATATGTCATATATCAATATATCGAGCAGACTTACCTGCCAGCCCTGCCACCATCTCCAGATGTTCATGGTACACCATCCAGAAGTCCTTGTTGTCCATGCCTCTGGCATGGCTCCTGCAACGAGGAAACACAGAAACCCATTTACACCCAATGTATTCCATGGATACCTCAAAGCGTCGACGTAGTTTTAAAGGAAATGCAGTCAAATTTCTGTAATTTGACAAAAAGGCCAACTTAGAACTGCTGGCACTCCTCACTAAAGCCTAGCGTGTGCATAGTCTATAGTAGTATACTCATTTAGAAATGCCCATGTTACACGACTGGAGCGTAAATCACAGAACATACGTGGCTCATGAAGCATAAATAAGAGTCATTACTTTACACTCACACAATAAGCTCAATGACTGGGTCCCACAGTGGCCTGAAGTTCACAAACAGCATTGCAATGAGGTACCGCAGAGGAACCTGAGGTAAAACAAGAGGAACAAAGTTATCTACCCAAGCATACAAAAGTTCCCTTCATGTATGGAAACCAAATAACTCAACTATAACTATGCTACTTTATATGCTAACATACTATATTTATACTGTCTGCAACAACAACATGATAAGTCAGGAGACGTATTATCACTGCTCCTCTCTACACCTGCTGGACGGTGCCAGGAGGCCCACGGGGCAGGCTGCGCGGCACCAGGTCGTGTCTCAGCTTCCGCAGGTGAAGCAGCTTCTCTCTGTAGTCGTGCACTGAAGCCGGCACCAGCTCGGCCTGCAGACACGCCGCGAACACCGACTGCACCTCCACGTTATCCTCACCCTAGACAAAGACAGGCCAACAAAATTTGCAATAACTCCGAACTTTAAATGTGCTTAACGAGAATCTGCCGGCGTTGTACCTCAGTCTGTGTTGGGAGCTCTGCATCGAACTGAGAGAAGAGCCTCAGAGTCAGCAGACGAATCTGAAATTAAAAAAAGAACAAAACTGTGTCTTAATATGTCTGTTTTCAGCAACACCCAAACAATCAGCGCCTTCAGGTTGTGAGATATCGCAAGTTTAAGGGGGGAAAATTTGGTCTTTAAACTATCCCTAAATTTTCTCTAATCTGGCACAAACCTTTGAAATGTTGGAGGAAAGGTTGCAGTACAGCATCTGGTAGAGCTCAAGCAAGGCATCGTGGGATAGGTGCTGTGAAACCCCACTGAGTGACAGACGGGTGTAGTACAAGTCTGCCAGCAGCAGAGCCGACAGGTCTGTGGGAAATTTCCTGTGACAATCACGGCGACAGCGGTTACAGGTTGTTGGAAAAGTGTTTGGAATCAGATGGAAACTCATTCGGCAACAGAGGAAGTGTGCTAAATGTGTTTGCAGATCGCACGCGCAGAGCTTACCGTAGCATCGAGTTGACTTTTTCCACCGTGACCAGCGAGAGAAGCTGGGCGGAGCTGTCCAGAGACAGGAGGCAGCTCAGGGCTTGTCTGGCTACGAACAGAGCAGCTGGAGAGAGGACGGGAAAGAAAGCAGTCACTCTCAGCTTTTAGCAAAATTAGAGTTAAAATTTTTTTTTTAAAAAAACACTGCTTACTGCTCATTACTCATTAGATTTTTGGGGATTAAATACATAATCCATTTTAATTTTCCTCTCTTTTCTCCTCAGTTAATGTGTTTTTATTTTGGTGAACAAATTTAGTTTCACACTTTTAAAAAATAACTAAAATCACATCCAGTCATTCCAACTTGTTGGTAGATGATCAATTTCAGTCCTTGTTTTATTTGCTTTGGACGCATTTATTAATTACTCCACTGAGCCGTATAAAACTGCAAGCGAGTGAAAACATTTGTGTTAATAAAAAAACAACCAATCAAGCGATCACAAACCTTTGCCTAGTTTCTCTGCCTCGATCGCACACAGGAGGTGGTTTAGGAAAGCTGTCACGTCAGGCACGACAGCGGCTGGAGTCAGAGGCCTGAAAGCAAAAGAATTTAAATATGAACATTTAACATGTTTCTGTCTTCTTTGCCTTTGTGTGAACACGCTGTAAGGTGACAAAGAAAACAACAGAACTTCTCCCCAACTCTCTGGGCTGCCTCTGAGGCTTTGTTAATGTCTGCAGCACTGTAACCTAAATAATTTGCCCCAGGGATCAATAAAGTATTCTGATTCTGATTTACAGATGCCTGCAGACACTCACTGTTGTACCTCTCTCCTGGCCTCCTCCTCATTTTGACCAATGCTGTTGCACACATGACCAAAAGGAGTATGACTGCAGGGAGGAGTTACCTGAGATGAGGCAGCAGTACCAGTGCGGCCCACGGCAGCGAGAGGTTACTGACGGGCTGGTCCGGCTCTTCGGGACTTTTAATCATTGACAGCACCAGCTCAGGCACAGCTAGTTGCTCTGACTTGGCATGGCTCATCTGAACTTCCTCCTTCCTGCTAAACACTCTGCCGGAGGAGAAAACAGATTTACCTCATGGAAAATGACACAAGAACAGTAGAAAATTACATGTCACTGTAGAATCTCACCCTGTTGTCTGACCGGTGAAGAGCAGCGGGTAGGTTTCAAAGGCCATGGAGCCATCTGTGGGAGGCGGAGCTTTAGCAAGGATCAGACTGACCAGCACATCCAGCCCGCTGTGGCGAGAGAGGGCATCGCCCTGGCTGAACAGCCCTGTGGTGAAGCGCAGCAGGGTGGGGAGGAAGAGCTGGAGGACAGCAGAGGAGGGAGTGAGGTAGTCTGCGAGATTTAAAAGAAACAGATGAAAATAAAAAGTGAACTCACCTGCTCGAACTGTTTCATGGTGAACATCTCTTTGGTGAACTCCAGAATCAGATCGTGCCCCACGGTGCTCCGAAATATCTGATAAAGAAGATTTCCAGAGAGTCTGCACGTAAGCAACGGGAAACTTTCTCTTTCTAGTCGCATTTATAATGCAGTCCTTACGCACACTCTGACACCAGATGCAAAAAAGCCATCTTTACATGCACAAACCTTTTGCACAGTCTCTTGGATGAGTGAATTTGGCAGGCTGACGTTCTCCCCGAGGAGCAGAGAGGAGGTGATCTGGAGAAGAAGACGGGAGCAGGAAGCTGACAGAGACGAGCTCTGGATCAGCCTCAACACCGTCTGTGAGGACGAGATCGTGCGATGAGACCCCACCTCTAAATGACCCACATGACGCATGAAATTTCTCAGATTTCTTTATTTAATTAAATCTCTCAGATTCTCCTCTCACCTGGCAGACAGACTCCGGTTTAGTGATCTTGGCTCCACCCTTGTGAGACGCCAGGGTGTGCAGAATGAACAGAAGGCTCTCCAGCTGCTCTGTCGCCAGGTCTGCGTCTTTCCCCTTCGCCTCCATAATGCCCAGTACCTCCGACATGCTGGCCTTAAGAAGAGGACAGGCCACCATCAAAAAATGTGGCAGGGAGCCAAAAGGGTGCACAAAAGACAAAAGATAGAGTCCAGCCTTACCTGCAGGGACTCCCACAAAACCAGCATGTGCTCTCTGTCCACGTGATCGGCTGCTGCCTGGGCCATGTGATCCAGAGCGTCCCTAACAGAGGTCCACGGGAGAGAAACTCCACGGCTGGTTGTTGGGCCAAGCTTACGCAAAGCCACAGAGAAAGCCTGGAATGATACAGGCAGGAAGGAAAAAAAAAAGTTGCTTAGCACATCAAGTTATATAAGCGACACCTAAAAGTGCTTAATTCAACTTAAGTGGCGTCCATCCGGTGCAATCACTCTGATAACTCACATTAGCAGCACAGGAGTGGAACATGTTTCGCACTCCTTTGCACATCTCAAACAGCAGCTGGCCAGTTCCCTCCACCTTGTCAGGGTGCTCCTCTAGGTCGGAGAACACGTGGGTGAGCAGGGCATCCAGATCTGGAACCTGCGGGACAAAGTAAAACATTAGTTCAATGCAGAAAACGACGCCAAATAAAGAAATACAGTAGAAGGAAAGAAATTGCTACAAGCTCAGGAGTTAGTGCAGGTCATCTGCTAATCAGAGGTTTGGCGGTTCGGCCCCTGGCTTGCCAGCGTATCCTTGGGCAAGATCCCACAGACCCCAAGTCCCTCCCAACACGTTCATCGGAGTGTGGACGTGTGCGAGTGTTAGATAAAAATGCACTTAGATGTAGAAATAAGTGCTGAGTATAGAATAGAAAAGCGCTATACAAGAAGCGTTTATAAAAATAGGACATGTTCGATGGAAATGTGCCGCAGAAGATGACGAGTAAATCAAAAGCAACAAGAAACGGAGACATGAACCCAAATCACCAACCTTTCGCATCAAAAAGGAGAAGCTTTCTGCTGCAAAGATGCGGATGTGCTCCTTCTTGTGTGCCAGCAGGCTGCTATACAAACTGTGGGGTGGAAGGAGGTTTCAGGTTTAGCCATCATATGTGCATCTGATCTCTAGTTACACAAGTAACCTGCGAAGGACGCAGAAGGAAAACCAGAGAACTACTACGGCCAATTCACCCATTTTCACCCACTTTGCTTCCCAAAACTAGCTTCTTGAGTCATTTTTACTCATAAAAATATATTTCTAAATAGAAAAGTACTGGCCCCTCTGACTTTATGTTATGCCTCACCTGTAGATATTGGTCATGTCCTTCACCATAAGCCTCCAAAGGTACTTGTAGAGGTAGGAGAGGCAGGTGAAACTCCACTCCAGGAGCTCTGTGTCCTTTGTGTCCAGCAGTGAGGTGATCAGAATGAAGAAATCTGGGAAGTGCGGGTAAAAGTCGGTCTGCAGGTCTCTGGCCAGCTGCACCACGAGGCTGGAGGCAGAAATTAGGCGCTTAGATTGCAGCCTGATGATTCTATGCAAGCCTACAGCTACAAAATCGACATTCAAAATACTCCTTACTCCAGCAGGGGTTGGTAGGCCAGACTGTTCGGGACGGCCAGGTGGGTTTTCAGAGATTCCACGATGGACTTCTGATGGAAAACCAGCAGGTTGAATGACTGGCTTTTGTTGGAAACCTCTTTCAAAAAAGTAGCTGTGGAAAAAAAAGGCATTGGATTCAATCTCTCCTCCAAATACTACCACACAAGCTCCCCCTGGGTGTGTGATATTTCATGTTTCTTTATACATACTGAAATGTTCTGTCAAGTTGAGATCCCTCCATTTCGTCAGTCCTTCAGAGAAGTATGTTTCTACTTCCTGCGAAGAGAGCAAAGCAGTACTCACCAGTAAGAGACAGATGAATGCAATCACAGGAGAGTTGTGTTTGTAATAAGAAGGGGAATATTTTGATTCGAGACCTCAGCGTAAGATCCAGTTCTGTCTATGCGATGGATCACGTTGATGTTGACGTTGGCGAGTCTTTCAGCAAAAGTGAGAAACTAAAAAAAAATATATAGATAGATCACATGACTTTTAAACTTGCTGCAGATGGTACACAAATGATTAGAAATGTGACAGAGTCGTATCAAACTAGCTTTTCCCCCAGCGTTATCTTTGTTGCTGTACTATTAACACGCAGCAGTGTGTTTGTGTGCTCTTACCCTGAAGGTGTTCTCAGATTTGTGATACGAAGACTTGGATTTGATCTTCATTTTGGCCTCGTCGCTTGATAAGAAAAGAGCGGATTTCCAAAGATCTGTATGCGATTTAAAAGACTCATGAAACTGCGCTTTGTTTTTCTTTCTTTCTTTCTTTTAGCTAATGTTACAACTGTTTACACACACGCCGACAACAGGAGGCAGCCATGTCGAGCAAAGAATTGTGGGAAGTTTTCCTCTCTCCGCGTGGTTAGACCGAAGACAAGCGGGGAGGAGAAAAGGCGAGAGGAGGAACCATTATTTACTTCCGGTTTCGTTTGCGATCTCTCGCCTTCTTGCTTATCAACCTATTTACTTGCAAAATGCAAATAAATAAATAATAATAATGAATAAATAAGGAACTTTGTTAGGATACACGAATAGACTTCAACGCAAAGAAGACAATAGTAAAACAGTATTTATTTAACCCTGCCTGAAATCGTTCTACGGAGCGCCACTGGGTCCAAATCATATGATCATATCCCGATTACCTACATCTAACAAGGACAAGAAAGTTTGGTTTTAACAGCCCATAGCTTTTCCACTAAACCGGTAAATTAATGTAGAGGTTATCGGTTATGTTTCATTTAAAGATTTATTGGCTACAGAAAATCTATATTTATGGTGGATGCAGACAATGTCATGTCCTAAAAGGACATCATCATATCTGCCAAATAAGACTCTCTGACACGTGACCCGTGACCAGAGAGGTAAAATTGAGAGAGATCATAATAACATTTGAGACCTTATCAAAAGCGAGAGGCCTGCTGTAAACAGAAAAAACCCCCACAATTTATTGTCTGTTTTTAATGTATAAATTATTAGAATTATATGAATTTTTCACGTTAGTAGAGCTTTATTTGGAAAGAGTTTAGTTTCTTGGGTGGCTATTTGAGGCTGGCTTCAAAAGTTAGTCTTTTAGTTAATTGGTTTTATCAATCTTGAGTTACTGTGTGGAGATTTAGGTTACTATTTACAAGCAATTCATATTTATTTATGGATAATCTATATGTGTATGATAAGATAAGATGACCTTTATTAGTCCCACAGGTGGGAAATTTGCGTCGTTACAGCAGCAGGAAAAAAAAAGATATTGCACAGAATGGAATAGAATAAGATAAAATAAAATACTATATACAATAGAATAAAATAGAATACAAATACAAGTGCTATGTACATCTGAGTAATAGGCAAGAAAAAGGTTTTGCACGTATAACAGATTTATTGCACGTGTGGGTTTCAGTGTTTGAAGAAAGACTGTATAATCAAAGCAGATATACACAATCAGATAAATATGGGTGGGACTTAATAAGCATGTGCTACCTCCTATTGATTTTCAAACAAGGAATGATCAATATTTCTCATCATGTGAACATAATGTGTTTCTTTTTAATTCATGTTCATTTATTTATCTTTATTAACATTTCTTAGGTATAGGTTTGAAATAAAGACTTCTGAATTCTGATTCTCTGTGTGTTTATAGTCCGTGCGTGTGCAGACGTTTCATTATTACAGCATATATTTATAGACAATAACACAAGGTATTATTTCCATTTATATCATAGTTTACTCTTGAAAATTAATATTGCTATATACCTATTTTTGAAATGATGACTGAATCCCACACAAGGTTTTACAGATCTTCAGAAAAGGTTTTTCATTTCATTTTCATTACAGGATAAAGTCTGATAAACTGCAGCCCAGCTGGTGTGCAGAAACAACAAGGCTTCAAATCCAGAAAAACCCAGTCCCACAGCTTTCAAAATCTTCTCCACATTCTCCAAACTGCCAGTAAAATCACACTTTACACAACTTCTCAAGTGCCTTCCCTCTTTTTATCTGCTTTGTTGAATTCTGAGGTGCGTATCCCTTATCAAACCCTACCGCACATTCTTCAGACACGCTCGGAAAGATACGCTCTGCTAGCTCCGGTGATTGTAACACTGGTGCACGGTTGTGGTTTGAGTACGATTTGAAGAGGGGCTTTTTTCTTATACTGAAACAGCAACAACGAGGAGCAAGATGAAGATAAAAAAAAAAAGAAAAAGGATTGCCTCTATGACACATTGCAATAGATTTTTAATTTAAAAAAAAATCGTTTTCTTGTGTTTGTGACATGATCATTTTTTTAAGTGTGTATTTCTGCAAATGGAAGTATAAAAATGCAAAAACACAGTTTATACTCAAAAAGCTCTTGAAACACAACATGGGATTGTGGGATTATGATAAAAACCACTTTTACTGCGGTCACGAAGACTTGATATCACAAATATTTGCTGGCCTGTGGACTTTTCATATATTGTACCTACAGTACTTCCCTGGAACTCTCTCTGTCTATCTCTCTATCTCTACCTGTCTCTCTCCCTCCCTGCCTCCCTCACAGACACCCACAGGGTTGCGGTGTGATTTTGCTCTCAGCTCAGTGTTGAGTGAGAAGGTGATGTGCCAGGACTTCCACACATGGGCGAGGTTTCAATAACTTTCTGAATAAATCTCAACACTTAGTTTCCAACTTTGACTATAATGGCAGTTGCCTCCTTCGCTTTGGCGGACTATGTGGTGTTCGGTCTCATGCTGGTGGTGTCCGCTGCTGTCGGGATCTACTACGCCTGGGCGGACAGGAGCCGGAGAAACCCCGGGGACTTCTTAACTGGGGGCCGCAAGCTGACAGCCCTGCCCGTCTCCCTGTCCCTGACCGCCAGCTTCATGTCAGCCATCACAGTGTTGTCCTTTCCAGCTGAGGTAGGTAAAAAAGCAGATTCACAAGGGACAAATCAAAAAGGTGACAATTATAGAATTAATAGCTAAAATAATTCAAACAATCCCTCTGTAGGTTTACCGATACGGAGCCAATATCGGATTTTACGGGCTCTCCTATTTAATGGCAATGCTGGTCACGTCTGAGGTCTTCCTCCCCATCTTCTACAAGCTGGAAATCACCAGCACTTTTGAGGTAAGAGTGCTTTATCTTTTCCTTTTTTTTCAGTCCAGCGTCAGCGGTGTGCTGTGTGGATGTCTGATTTCTGATTTGCAATTCCACCGGGCTCCACACGTGTCTACATGTGAAAGAAAATTTTAAACAGTTATCGAGAAAGGGACACAGTTGATCGCCATTGCACTGCTGTGCAAATAAAAGGTCTGTGCTAGGCATGGTAAAAAAAAAAACAACAACAAAAAAACAAGATTGACACTGAAATAATAATTGCACGTCCTTTTCGTGGACTCAGAAAGATAAAAAAAAAAAAGACAATATGGCCAAGTAACTTTGTAAAAGGTAAAGAAACTCTGAAGTGGTTTCTAAAGATAGTGGTTTTCAAAGTTTCAAATGTTGCTTTTGTGTCACTTTATTTCATGATCTATGGTGCATGGCAGCGGTGTAGACTCGAGTCATTAATTTTATGACTTCAGACTTGACTTGAAAAAAATGTTCTAAGACTTGAACTTGACTTGGACTTTCACACCAATGACTTGGGACTTGAATTGGACTTGAACCGGTTTACTTGAAAAGACTTAATACTTCACCCAGTGCTAGACTGGCGTTTTTTCTTCTTCTTTTCTTTATTTGTAAGGGTATAATTTAGAGATGGACCTATCCGATATTACTTATCGGTATCGGTCCGATACTGACCTAAATTACTGGATCGGATATCGGAGAGAAATAAAAAATGTAATCCTATCCGAAGTATCACAAAATCACTTCACAAAACGCCTTACATGGGGTAACCCAGATCAGCGCATCAAAGCAGTATGCATCACCTGATAAACCGGCTGTTGTCTCCTAGACCCGTCAGAGGTCTGGTTTAGCATTTGGAGCCTCACTTCCAAACCGCTGCATTTCATCTCTGGGAAAACTAACACAGAGAAGTAAAGCAAGTGTGTAAGTTCTTGTCTGTATGTTTTTATAGTATTTCCACATTAAGCTTAACAACCGCTATATAGAACCACAGCTGGACTGGCCGTCGGAGCTCCATCCTGAGGTGAAAAAGAAGCGATTTGTCCCACACTTAAGCTGAATGAAAAAAGACACAAAGCTGGAGTTATTCTCTGTCTTCATGCTGTACAACTGTCACTTCTTCCCTCATTCTCTCCCCTCCCTCTCCTGTTTCTAATTCAATCATGAAACTGATCAGTGATCAGCTGATCGGCTTTTCTGTCGCTAGTCGCGTCTCACTCGTTTGTTAATCGCCCAGTTTGCGCTAGAAAGAGGAAACCAGCAGATAAACAACGGAAGGACATTTAAGCTTAATAAGATGTTGCTAGAATTTATTTAATATTACTTCCTAGTATCAGCTGATGTTTTCTGGAGCCACAGACGTAAACGCTGCCGGTCATCATATCGGTTTGGATATGTGGTGCGAAGGAAACATGAAGATGAACATGTGATGGAGACACAGGTGACATGAATGAGTTGAAGGGAAGTTATGAACTGTTTCTGAGAGACAAATAACACCAGGATCCTTTTCTATGTAGATGACAGCTGGTAACTGTGCAG
>VUQR01028294.1:0-14309 GCA_015108515.1 Hemichromis elongatus
TGCTGTGCTTGAGAGCCACCATCTACTGGAACCAAATTCCTTGTATTTGTCTGCACATATACTTGGCCAATAAACACGATTCTGATTCTGATTCTGATTCTGATGTAACAATCAAACTAAAATAAATAATTAAATCAATAAATAAGACGTGTGGGGGGATTTAGAGTTTGTATCATTTAGAAGATGATGTAGCATTTTTGACTATGACACTGGGGCCTGTAAATACTGAGGGATATCTGCAGGTTTAGACATACTGTAGGTGAAGGGAGGCCCTGGGATCAGAGGACTCAAGTGTAGGAGACTTAAACGTAAAATAGCTTCTGTCACGATGGGGCAGCAGTCGTGTGGTGTGGGAGGAAGAATCCAAAAGCAGACAGCGACGGGAGGTGCAAGTGAGTTTTATTTACAGTGAGAAGGTTTAACAAAGGCAGGAGCGAAACTGACATAACCTAAACTGGGAAAACTAACAACAAACTAAACCTGAAACCATAACTCACGAAACACACAGAGGGGAACCGATAAGGAGGTGACACCGGAGAAGAGGAGCAGAGAGACACTGGGAAACCAGGTAGTCACTGAATGACGCAGCGTAAACTGAGGTAACCTAAACAGACGATCCCACGATGAGCACACACTGACACCCACTATAAATACACACAAAAGGTAATCAGGTAATGACACACAGAAGTGGAGCACAGCTGACACTAATTCCACATAACGAAGCAATAAACAGGTTAACATAGTGACAACTGACACAGACTTTCAAAGTAAAACAGGAAATACAAACACAACAACACAAAGAGGGCACAGAGGGAAGAGCACTAAAACACTAACATAAGAACGACCCTAACTATGAAAATAGAATACAAAATAGGAATAAACACAAGATGAAGGAAAAGAAACACAAAACACTGGGTCACCGACCCAGGATCATGACAGCTTCAGGGTGTGGGACACAGATTTGAAGCAGAGTGACCCTAGGAATAGTTTCAGACCCCAGGCGTAGCATTTAGAAGACTCTATGTAATTCCTCTGACTAACTTTCCTTTCCTCTGCATATATTTGATGCATATTGATTCATTTTGGGTTTTTTTGTCTGTGTGTGTGTGTGTTTGTGTGTATTTTAAGTAATATGGCCACTGCTGGGAGGAATGTTTGATGGAATTAAAATCACTGGCTCGAGTGGAATGTGATGCAGCGCTGCAGCTGCAGCTGGTGTATTCCCGCGGTGAAAGACACTGAATGATCTAGAGACCAAGGCAGCCAATAATGATTGTTTCACAAGTCCACCTGCAGAAACCTTTAGAGTTTTACTTCCTTTAGATAGATCTTTTTTTCAATTCTCACTTTTAGCCATTTTGTCTGCAGTTAAACTAAACTGGCATTGCATTGGAGTGTTTAGGGAGGGGCAAAAGCACACTGCTGTAAAAGAAAGAAGTATGAGGAAAAAAATGACTGCAGAAGAGTAATTTTGTTTTCATAATTATTGGAAGGCAAATTCATAACTGAAATTAAAATTGGACTCATTGCCCAGCCTTGCCTTATGTTAGCTTTTCTTCATGGTAATCCACCCAGGAGGAGTTTGTCCAAACCAATACGTTTCACAGAAAACACCAACATTAAAGTAAGTAATCATGCTTATATTTTAGAGTAAACATAAATTATGATACTACCATTAAAGTAACAATGTTGTTAGTACACCATGATTGATTTGGATTGCTTGGCATTTGAATAATGCCAGATGCATTAGTTGCTCTCTTTTTTAGCTATTAATTTCCTGTAGTATATAAAGATGTTCAAGTAGATTTAGCAGAAATGTGGCTCACTTCAGCTCCCTTTTCCCTTTTCCTCTTCCATTTCATTGCTGGCCAATGCAGTTTTGTGTGCGTCACCAAGATGCATTATTGAGGGTGAAAATGTGGAGATTAGTTGGAAGCATCTTTTTCTCTTTTTGTCAGTTCCAAAAAAATTCTGTCTCCAAGATCCAGTGAACTTCCCAGATTGTAAATGCTTTTTAATCATCTTCAAATACAGACTATAACTCTGTACTTTGCATTCTGACTTTGATTGATTTCTTCATGTTTGGTTTTACTTTAAAACAATTAACTTTTGAATTATGTTCATAAAATGTTTTACTAGCTTTCTTGGCAAATATAAAAATTAAAAACAAAACCCTGCTACATATAGCTTTGTGTTCAGCAAGTTCTGTATTCAGACAGAACACAAGCTGATACCAATCTGTGATTCATAAAGGAGCACATTGATCAAAGAGCTGAGAAGTCTGTGTTTTCCTGCACAAAGGAATATAAAGTGAATACAAAGTGGTCACGCAGGGAATTGGTTTTACACAACATAATAAATTAGTGTAACAGAAAGAAGATTAAATCTATAGAAGGAAGTGCAGACCTACAACCTTTAGAGGCCACTAAGGTGATGTTGTGACTGTAGTCTGTGGTGTAATGGTAAATGGAGGATGGTGTAAGACTGTCCTCATCTGTTCCCAGAAGCAGTTAATGTTGCTCGATGGTTTGGTGAGAACCACTGGGAAAATTTAGAAGAGGAAAAATGAATCTTTTGTCCAAAGGCTGGACAGTCCACTACCCAATTTTACTGCCAAATGTGACCTAATTAAACATTTCTTCTTCAGATCAACAAAAAAAACAGGCAAATTCTTCCTTACATCTCTTCCATCTCTAGATATGCTGCATAGCTCCAAAGACAGAAACCATGGTGGGAACACGAGAGGTGTTTTCAGTGATGGCTAATTGTCTGCTTCCCCTCAGTGATTCCCAAGCCCAGCATTGATATTTCCTTGGCTGAGCTGAGAGGTCGAGCATTGCAATTACCTCCTGCCTTGTAAACAAATTGTCCTCCAAGACTGTCTCCTGCCAGGAGCCATGAAACAGAGAAGAATTAACTGCTCTATGCTCATTATATTTGAAAAAAAAGAAAAAGAAAAAACGAAAAAGACCTGCCTTTAGAGCCAGAAAAATCAGCACCACTTTAGAATAGAAGTGAAAAGATGCACATTTAACTTGACTTCAAGCTAAAACTGCTTCTTGTCAAGAAATATACCACTAAAGCACACTTTTAAGCTGATTGTCCTCACTAATAGACCATTAAAGTGAAACTTTAGTATAACGGTTTAGAGATTATAATTTATCTAAGCGTTTTTTGATGAAAACCAATACAAAAGCGGAAGAAACAGACTTAAAAAATAGTAATAAAATGCAGATGCAGTTATGTGCACATCCAGCGTGTCAGTGAGTGCTTCCAACTGCACTAAAGTTGTTTGTTCAAGGCTTAGTCAAATGGGTGCACAAAATAAGCAGACGGCAAGATAGGAAAATATTTCCAAACAATTATAGCATTAGCGGTGACACATGTTCTCAATGCAAATGGTTCAGTCATAATGGAAAAGTACTGTTATACCCTTTAAGCCACCCAAAATTGTCATTTAATTACAGAATAGAGGTCTGCTGCAGCTTTGTATCAAAGGAGTAACACTTACTGCAACGTTAACCAACATGCCCACAGCATTGTCAGAATGCAACATGGGCAGTATGACATGTTCATGAGATTTGAAAGCAATTGATAAAATAACATAGTCTCATAATTTGATATTCTCACATTTCTTTTGCTTTCTTAGCTATGCTGTGATTCTTATGTCCTGTATGCAGTTTTGGGAACACAGCCTATGCACAGTTTAGCGAACAATAGGACAGTTAAATTAAAGTGTAGCTCATAACTTGTGATTCTGCATTACAACACAGCTGTCAGAAGTGAGGGTAAAGCATCTGATTTGCTGGTAGCTTCTGAATAATTGTGTTTGATTATCAGGTTTATGAGTTAAAACTGGTGTGCCAGGTGCATTCAATCACGGTCCAAAGTTTTCTGTGTGTGCTTATGTCGTACATTTTATCACTTCCATTTCTATAATACAGTGAAAAATAATCATACGAGTTTTATACGTTTCAAAGATTCTTGGAAATAAATCAAATTTAAACAGAACAACAAAACAGTATTTACAGCATTGATCAAAGTCTGCTATTCTGTCTCCTTTTTAACAAATGACACACTACATAAAGTATATCTTCAAGTACCAAATTTTTACAGTGATCCAGGAGCGATTATGTCCATTTTACAGTGTAATAAAGCAGTATATTACAAGACATGCATAGTTAGGTGTTCAGGGATCCTTAGATGAACATTTTGAATCCAGTCTTTAGATGGATGCATCCACAGGCAGGAAGCTTGTGGATGGGCTTTTCTAATCCAGCTATGCACGTCCATATGAAACGGTGGTGTATGTAGTGTGTGTCTAGGCATAAACATTGATACTGGCAGCAGTTTGTCTGACCTTACAAAGACAGAGGACACTAATCATACAAAAAAAAATTAACACATAACTGAGACTGAAAGCAACACAGCTGCACAGCAAACAAAGCAGCAGAGTGACTGTGTATGTGAGGAAAAGCACTGTACAGTAGCAAAGCATACAGTGCTAAAAAAAAAAAAAAAAAAAAAAAAAAAAAGGAGAAAAAAAAAAAAAAAAAAAAAAAAGTAATTTGGTCACAAAGACTGGACCAAGCCTGGAACGTGTTTAGCCTCTCTGAAGTCTGGAATTAAATCTGGCAAAAATGCAGACTGTAAGTTATTGTTATTTGGTCAAATTAATATTTAAATGTGTGAAAGTTGGTTTTAGTTTTTATTCTTTTATTCTTTCAGCCGTGGTCTAAATGATGAGTGCATGGAAATGAAATGGGAAAATAATCAAACACAGGCTTAGCCAGAGTGAAAACTGGATATATGGTCAGAAATTACAAACAGGAGTTCCAATATAGCCGCTGGGTTGAGCAGGTGGCCCATATGCCAGCTGATCTGCTCTACGGCTTTTGAAACCTGAGGTTCAACTCTTCTTATCACTGACAACATTATAGGCCAAAAGCATTAAAATATTGATTTAGAGCTAAATTACAAATAGGTGCCCTGTTTTAGAATACCACATAAATGCTTATACAATAATAAAATTGGCGTGAAAATCTGCGGAAAAAAATCAAGGACAAAAGTTGCACCGTATGAATATATGAATATACATTTAAATGTTTTATATTTCACTCGCTCGGCCAACGTCCTCATTTTAGGTTTGACAGTGTTTTGATAGGTAAAGGTGAATGGCTTGGACATGAAGTCCCCATGTACTAAGTAAAAGTGAAGAAGTTAAAGGATTCAAAAGGGGAGGGACGGTGTGGCACAACTGGGGGAACACATATAGATAAGAACCCAGAAGGAGCATAATTGGAGGCGTGGCCCCGCTCCTGAAATTCAGATACTTTATCTCCAATTAATTGTTTATTAAAGGATAAAGACATGTTCATCTCTAAGCTTGACCACTGGTCTGCAGCATAAGACACTATATCAATGTAGGATGAAAAAAAGTTAACAAGCTTCATACAACTGAAAACCCAGAGTCAAACTCTAGTTTCCTGGATAATTCTCCTTCAGATTAAAGGGAAAACAAGAGGAGGAACAATAGACTTTTTTGTGAAAGGGATGATGAGACTATGAATAGACTGAGGACAAACTGAGAATGACCAATAGGAGGGGAAAATATTATCTTAAGTATAAGTAGTTAAAGAATAATGGTTTTATAGCTATATAAATATCATAGTGTATGATAAACCCAATGGTACATTTGCATATTTGGTTCACTACTCCACATGCAGTGCGCAGACAGTTTCTGGGAGCTTGTCATGAACTGGCAATGTTTTACATTTGCTTGTGACATTTACCTAGCTTGAAAGGGCACACATGCGCCACATGACACTTAGTAGGACTGCATGCTATATAAACTGTGAGGCGCATGCCTCGGTGGACATGTAAACTTTCAGTCATTTTAGTAAAAACTGTTGACTTCCAAAAAATAAACCTAGATTTTTTCCATGTTTTTACACTTATTGCAGAAAAATAGTCCCATGTGTGCGAGAGAGATTTGGTAGTAGGTTGGTAATAGAGCTCCAGCTCACAATGTAAACTCATTTCACTAGATCACCCTCCCTCTATCCACCTTCCCTCCTTTTCTGCCCATCTGTCTGTGTTATTGTCTGCCCTCTGCTGCTTTCTACCTCTTCCTTCTAACTATTTTTGTCATTACTTCCAACTCTCTCTAATATTTCTTTACCCTCATTCATGCCTTGTCTCTTACCCCTTTCTAGTAACGATATAACCTCACCTGAATGATACTAAAGGTGATCCCAGTTTATGTAGTTTTATTGCAGCCTGTGTAAAGATCAGCAAAAGATTTGATTTTATTGATAGGGACACACTGCCAGCAGATACTGCCTTTATATTTCTGGTCTTGAGGACGGAGGTTATCTTAGGATGAACCAGGGTTGATATATTAGAAAAGCAGAACACACACATTCATGGCCACACACATGCATAGCTAGTGATTCAAAAGCCTTCTTTGAATTGCATAAGCTGCATATGTGATTCTGGTCGTCGCCTATTAGCAGATCAAAGTCTTTCAGCTGCAGGAGCAGGTTAGCAGATTTGGAGTATGAACCCAACCCAGACTGGCAGGCAGACATAGCGACAGTCAGAACACCAAAATTAAATGGGTGAGTGTTTGGGAAAGGGGCAGGTCACATATTGCTCTATCTGCGTTGCCATGGCACCCACAGGCAGAAGAGCAAAGCCCCTCGTGTCATGCTCTGCGATGAAGGCATTCATCACTACACTGACATCTGTCAAGGCACTGATTTACCGCCACCCAAATTCACACATCCACGGATGCTGTTGTTTCAGGACGAAATAAAAATATAACCAGCAGTAATCCCCAAGAAATGTAACTTATTTGTATTCCCGGCTTAAACAATAGAAATTTTGGAGTGTCAAGAATTCAAATCAGACCCCCTTTGTTTCTCGCTAAAGACTGTAAAGACTGAGATGTAGAGCCTTCCAAAAGGCTGTGCATAATTCATGCAGCACAATCTTTTTGCCACAAGGCAAGGGCTTGGCAAATACAGGTCAAGCCTAACTTCGAGCAAAGTGACTGAGCAGATCTGTTTGAATAAAAACAGCTCTCTGTTTCACGTATTGAGCATACAGTGATTGGGGAAAAACCTCTGACAGCATGAAATGCAACCTACATGACAGCACTGGAATGAATTCATCTCCCAGTTGACTGATTTGTTTGTTTGCCTCCTTGCTCATTTAAATTTGAGTATGTCAGTGTTGCTCCTATATGCATTTTATAGTGAGAGCAATGGCGCCATCACTAGCAGTCAGTCATAAAACTTTGCAGCATTTTTCTCCAACCTAAAGTGAAGATTCAGCTGCATCTGCACTGTGATAAACAGCGATTCCATGTTTCTCCTACTCCAGAAACTCACCTCAATAATTCAGTCCAACTGAGTGTTGGAAAAGTAATGACATCAGAGGTCAAGTGAAGCTGATGCTAACAAAATCTGGTCTTGTCCACTCTCAACTAAAGTCAAGATGATGAATAATGTGAAGGTTTAGGTGTAGAACACATTTGCTTTGAGCCCACTGAACAAATTTATTTCATTGATTTTTGGAATGATAACACCAGTGTTTGGGTACAGTCTCTAGCAAAAAGGTCCTTGCGAATGAATTAAAAATCTCAGAAAGCTGTTCACGTAGTCTTTGAAAGCTGCATTTTCAAACAAGTCAATACTTTTTTTGTAAAAACCCAGAGATGTTAAGGTGATGATGAATGTACTTTCAAACTAATATTACAGTTATAAATTAGGCTCAGTCACCTACATATCAGTATGATAATAACATAATACTTTTTATAAAGGTTTTTGTTGAGATCTGTTTGTGTGAAATACAACTCAAAGCTCCATGGCCAAAGATACAGTGTTGTCTGAAGTCATTTTTTAATATTTTTTTTTCTTAATATATATAAATGACTGTTTTTTCTGTTAAATTCTTTAACGCTGACCAATGAATCATTCAAACATAAAAAAGCACCTAATCAAGGGATGAACCGGACAACGTAGAGAAGAAGCAGTTTAAAATTGTGGTTGTAGCCACTTTGTAATCTGCAGCTTGTCACAAAAACACACAATTGTGTTCCTGTTTCATTAACTGAATCTTGAATTACTTTGTATTAGGTAATTAAATTGAATTGAATTAGGCATCACATTCTGACGGGCATAAAATAGTATTTTTGCACCAGTGAGGTTATTTTACAAAAGCTCACGACTCGGTGTATCTCAGCACTGAGTGCAGTGTGTTCTCAAAGAAATTTGAAGAAACTGGACAAGTGGAGGATGAAAGAAATAGTGGTAGGCCTAAAAAATTCTCCAGTAGATGAACTGTGTTAAAGTCACATCTTAAAACAGCAGTAAAAAAAAAAAGTCCAGCAGAGACCTGACACAGGACCCGAGGGACATATCTGGCCCTTCAGTTAATCCACCTACTGTTTCCTGAAGACCGTCAAAAATGACCTCAGTAGAAGGGTGGATTTTGTTTTTTAAGAAAAAACGAAACAGGGAGAAGAGGGTTATGTGTGCCAAATTAGATAATAACTGTACTACAAGCCTGGAGAACTATTCCTGAAGACTACTTAATAATCTATTTTTTTTTAAAAACATTAAAAAAACACTATAATGATCACATTTCATATCTAATATGTGTTTGCTGAACTCGTTATTATGTACAAGTTGTTGGTATCAGGTCAAACTATTTTTACTTTCAGGACTGCCTTAATTTTTTGAGGCATAGATCCAACAAGGTTCTGGAAACATTTCTGAGAGACTTGGAGTTGCTACAGATTTTCAATTGCACATCCATGATATGAATCTCCTATTCCACCAAAACTCAGTGGTGCTATATTTGATTGAGAGCTGGTTATTGTGAAGGCCATGTGAGTACAGTTAACTCCTTGTCGTGTTCAGGAAACCAAGCAATAATCCTCAGGTAGATTGTGACATTTAAAAAAATGCTCATAAAATACTGAGGCTCAGTTTCCTGTTCTTAGATGACAAAAGTGGCACCTGGAGTTGTTTTGCTTCATGGTTCAACATGTTTTGCATTCAGAGATGTTCTTCTACATTCCTTGGTTATGGTGGTTATCCTTGGTGGTTATTTGAGTTATTGTTTCCTACCTATCAGCTCAAAGCACTCAGGCCATTCTCATCTGACCTCTGACATCAATAAGGCATTTTCACCCAGACAGCTGTTTCTCGCTGGATATTTTCTCTTTTTCAGACCATTCTCTGTAAACCACAACTTGGTTGTGTGGAAAAATCCCACCAGATCAGCAGTTGGTGAAATGCTAAGACCGGCCTGTCTGTCACAAACATCCATACCATGTAGCCAGTGAATAGAGTTTCCCTATGCAAATGAAGGACTACAAACATTCAGATGCATTTGAGTTTCCATCAAAACAAAGTAGTCTGGGCAATCTGGCCTTCTGGCTGGATGCTTGTAACCTGTTATGAATATCTGAATATTTTTCCAAATCCAAGATTCAAGATGTCATAAACTAGATTTATGTTTCTTTCTGGGGCACCCATTTATCTACCCATCACTGTTGTTTGACTTGAATCCCAAGATCTTTTTGGGGGTTTTTTCCCCCCATAATGTCCTCATAAAGTGTCATGGCACTGAGTTATTTCATGTCTCTACCATTAAACACTCAATGATGCCTCTCTCTCATTCCTGCAAATGTGCCCACACCTCGTTCAGAGATAAATTTGCCTTTCTGCTCTCACGTAAACTTACCCTTTCCCTATCGTTCTACCTGAAAATGTGTGTTTGTGTGTGTGCGTGTGCGTGTCTATCGTCCTCAGACTGTGGTAAAGAGAGTGACAGCAGGGAGATTTAAAAAAAAACAACTCAAAAAACACCCATCACAAGGGAGGTCTGACATCCACATTTGGTTGCCCAGTGTGACAGTGTGATATGATTGGCTGCATTTTCCCTGGATTATTTGTAATTAAAGGAGCACTGCTTCTCATTGGGAATGGCAGCATCCTGATAAGACCCTGCCACCCTACAGATCACACCAGACAATCAACTGTAACTCGTGGCTGGCATGCCCTGCCTTGTTATCTGAAATGACTTCTTTATTTGATTCAGATTGTCCTGCCTATACACAGCCTTGTACTGGCTTTTTTCTTTCTTTTTTTTAGAAGAGGAACAGAGAATTACTCATTCACTTTTTGAAAAGCTACTGTCAGACGCATCTCTCTTCTCTGGGGATCCCAGGTGAACAGAATTTTTACTTTGGGTAGATTAAGAGTTGCTGTGATTAACAGTTCATTATCTGTTAGATTAATTTTCAGCTGCTGAATATTTCAAAAAGGACCTATAGCAGAATTCAAATTCATCCTCATTATCGCCTTCCTTGGACAATGTGTGAAAACTGTCCAAGAGATGGTGAGAATAGAATGTCCAGACATCAAGCTCAGCAGTTTCTGCCAAAGAATTGAACTAATTAAATGCACAAATGCTCTACAAGGAAATGTAAAAGCTGCCTCTGCATTTACTTTGCCAGCAACATTTATCTGAACTCTGTCTGCATTTGAGCTGCAGGTCCTCCGAAGTTTTGCTTTGCTTGGGCAAAAGGATCTGATGCTCAAAACATTACTGCTCCAGAAGTAGTAGTTTCTCAAGTCAGAATAACAGGATGTGCATCACTATATAGCTGTTAACACACAGTCACAAAGGTTAACATCTGCTTATTTGCAGTTTTTCAAGCAAACACTCGTGTCATAGCTTTCTGCCTATAGCTTAGAGAGACAACTTGTGTTTTTTAACTTCTCAATACTTTCCCAAACACCTGCTCTAGCATGTAAACTGCCCTTGGATCCATTTCCAAGTAGTGGAAGTTTCAGTTTATTTGGTCAAAGTTTTACAAGGTAAGAACAAATTGTCAAAGTTGGGCATCGCAATTTGGCCAAATTTAATCCTGGTAGACATTGACCTGTTGTGTCTTTTATAGATTTTTCAATGGTGTTTGCACTAAAACCTGCAGGACTGTCTATTTACTATAAATTTGTATCTCATTTTGTTATTTAAGGGTTCTCATTTTTAGGCAAGATAGTGAAACCTGAGATACCCCAGATCCTCTCTGTGTGAATTTTAGCTAATATGTGCCTAAGAATAGATAAAAGTTGAATAAGTGGTGAAACATGTAGTAAAAAATGCTTTGTGTGCTCAAATTGTGTATGCCCTGCCTTGCCTTATATATTACTACCACTACATTCATATAAAAGTGAAGTTCTGCTTTTATTCCCCCATCCATCCATATATTCACTTCTGCTTATCCAATTCAAAGTCACGGGAGGGCTGGAGCCTATCCCACCTGTCTTAGGGTGAGTTGCCAGTCTGTTGCACAGCTAACACATAGAGACAGACAACCAGTCACACTCATATACACACCTATGGGGAATTTAGAATGATCAGTTAACCTAACGCCCGTCACTGCATATCTTTCCTGGAGTACCTTGAGAGAACTCACACAAACACAGGGAAAACATAAAGCCATGGTATTGAACTCACAACCTTCTTGTTGTGCGGCAGCAGCGCTAACCATTGCATCACCGTAACCAGTGTTGACTTGCTTGTTTAATGAAAGTCCAGATTGTGTACAACCCAGAAAGAACAAAACTGAACAAGGGAAGGGGGCACTTACAAAGTAGGACCTTACAAAGACTCAAGATCTTCAAAACCTGTTTGAAAAGTTATTTTTATTTCCTGGCATTTAAACCAGACTGAATGTTGAAACTTACATTTTTTATTTGTCTGTTTTTTCCATTACATTGTTTTAATGTTTCTTTCGTTTGATTATTTTTAGTTTGACAGTACTTTGGTCAACGCTTGTAAATAGATAGTAAATGGACTTATCTTGACCTTAAAGACCAAAAAACCACAAAATCAACAGTTTGAAATAAACTCTTTCAGTCTCTCTCCCTGACCTCCCTCACTTCTTTAAGCCAACTTTCCTCTGATTGACTGCTGAGTCGAACCTTTGTGCTCAACATTACTGAGACCTCAGAGCAGATAAAACTGTTGGAAATATTCAGATGAATTGGAAGACTGAGCTTTCAGCTCACTGAGCATTCTTGCCTATAGTCCATATTCATTATTTAAAATGATTCAGTGCTTAACAAATTTATTGAACCACCATCCAATTTAGGGTCTATGCCCTAAATTATCACTATTGATAGTTACCAAAGGAGGTTTTTTATGTTTCTTTAATGGTTAGTTCATCACTATGCAAGGGCTCTTTTCCTAAATTATAGTTTTAAGGCTGAAATATAATTATTGTTGATATCTTGTTCCAGTTCATGTTGAATTTTGTTGAGGTTATGCCACTATGCAGTTCAACCAGGGTTACGTTAAAACATGAAATTATTATAATTTTTTTTTTTTTTTACTGTTAATAAGACATTGTTCATTTTTTCAGTTAAAAATAATAAACAGCATTGTCCTAACTGAAAGCAGCATAAACATTTTCACAAGCATGTTTTCAATATAATTTTTCCAGAAACATAAAAGGTGGACTTCAGCAGAACACAAAAAATGATAACAACAAAGAACATTTGTCTCCATAGACTAGAGATGACCTTAAGGAAATAATTTGTGTCAACACTTTTGAGGAGATAGACTTTATCTTATCAGATTGCTCCTGCTGAGGACAATAAAAAGAAAAGATGAAGAGGAAAGAAGGAAACAGATAAAATCGCTGCTATTATTGATGGCATAGTCCTCTCTTGTTTTGTCAGCATTTTGTGGTAGGCAGCCTGTGGGATTTGGACTGTTTGCTAAAAAAGCAACAAAAAAAGGCGTACCCTGATCATGACCACAAAACAAATGTGTGGGTTGAAAGTCAAAGTTTGTCCTTTTAGTCTGATAAAGTAGCAATTACATATCTGTACTAAAGTCAAAAACACTGCAGTTTAAGCTCATCATCACACCACAGTCAGGGGAATGATAAAATAATGGTTACTATTATTTTTATTAACCATAGGAGCAGAAAGGCTTGGCTGATTGCAATGCTGATGATGGATATCCATGGAATAGCATGTCTGTCCGCAGATGGTTAAAATATGCTAAAAGGTTTACATTTTTATAGTAAATAGATGCCACAAAATTAATAAATGTAGTGTCAGTAATTAGCATAATGGCGTTTTGTTATTTTGGAGTCTGAACTATCTACCGACTGCTTTTAGAATTGTGGATTCAGGACTGTGTATACAATTGAACTAATTCATGTTATCTAAGTGCTTTTTAATCATTCTTTCTCATGAATTGTATCCAAACAACAAGGATAATTTCGTAAACTTATTTTTTATAGTACACCTTCCTTGCAGGTTAATGCAGTTCAGAGTGTTTTAAGTTCCCTGACAAGTTGATAATGAGATTGTGAGATAATGAGAAAATGAATGAAACAAAACTAAATGCAATGATAAACTGCTTAATATAACATCAGAGATGGTAACACTGTTTAAAAGAAAAAAAATAGAATAATAGAATATCAGTCAGTCAATAAAATAATGCGATGCTGGATGCAAAGACTTAGGGCCAGATTTACTAATGTGCTTCACCAGTGCAAACTGTGTTTTTGGCATAAAAAAAGTACTGATTGGCATTTCCAAAGAGAGTGCAGTGACAAGATTGAGTTGGAGGTTTTTCAGACAAAAAGCAAGTTATTTTTTCATTTGATATTGAAATGAACTGACTGCGCCTACGTTTATAAAACAGTCCAACTTTTGTGAACCAGCCATTAAACTAGCCACATCTATGAGGACTACTAGGGGATTGCACTCACACATTACTTAGAGCCAATTAAGGAAATAAAAAAAGTAAGTAGTGTTAATTGCTTGACAGAAATCAGCAAAGATCAGGATACATAACTTTAGGCCTTGGGGATTATATGCATTTGGTCTGCTTATCATATGCAATATGGCTCTATTAGGACAGGTCTAAAAGAATATTCACTGAAAGCAACAGAACCTACCACTAATCGATAGCACAGCGATGCAAATAAATCCCAAAAGTGTCCTTCGGACAGGCTTTACATTCAGAGAGTAATCAACACGACTGAAAGAAAATCCCAGCCTTTATACTGCTTCTTAAACCTTTCATTGAATTAAATTGGAGACTTCAACTATATGATAACAATTCTTACTGATTACACTGAATACACTCAATGATTCGTTCTGATTCAACACTATTATTGCAGTGGTGCATTTCCACTTTTATTTTGTCAGAATAGAATCACCTACCTTTTTTTTTTTTTTTTTTTTTTTTTTTTTTTGGAAAAATTT
>VUQR01028296.1:0-10169 GCA_015108515.1 Hemichromis elongatus
TCTTTAATAAAATCATCAGCGTTGCTGCTTTAACAGGTGTAACAATTAAGTTTAACATCCAGGCATCCATAAAAAAGAATTTATTAAATTTAACAGAGTTAGAAGTTAGCTTGCTAGTTTCCACCTAAACATGATATACCAAGTGCTAACTGAGAGATTTCTGAAATAATAAAAAAAAAAAAAACTTCAGCTCTGCTATTACTTCCAACATAAATGAAGACAGAAAACTAAACAGCAGTGACATTTGTAGGGTTACTGAAGTTGAACTATCTGGTATGTAATGATGCGCTATGTGATCGCTAGCGATACAGCTATGGTAGCATAACATAACACACTGAAGCTGGAGGATGAACGCTAACATTTTTCCACTCGATAAAAGTTAACATGAGGGTTCCTAATGGTTAGGGACAAATGCAATCCAATGGCAGGATGCTGTAAACGGACCAAACTTCAGTCAGGAGAACAACTGAGATAATCCATCCACAATACGATGTTAGTTATTAATATACTGCAACAACATGGGAATAGAGCAGCTGCAAGAGAATTCAACATTAATGAATCAATAGTACGGAAGTTTTTGGCTTTCCTCATATTCCTCGTCTCTTTGCTATAACTGTTGTCCGGTATATTTTGCAGATGATATTGCTTGCAGCCGCTGCGATGCTTTTGACCAAAACAGGCGCAGCTTAATGACACCATCAACATGTCGCTTTAGGGGCGGTATAATCAAAATCTCTACCGTTGGTCATATTCATATTATTTCTACCGTAATAAGTAAGTAAACTCGGGATAATCTAAGTATTCTTAATATTCAGATTTTGTCTTTTTCTTACATTTTGACAAATTAACTTACCATTTGCTACATTCCCTGACATTGCAGTAAACCAGCTACCCATTTACAACACGTGTGTTTGTGTTTTGAGCTGACTCTGCAGTCCAGAAACCCATTTCTAGGCAGACGTTTCGCCTTGTCACTGTAATGAAAGCATAGGCTTAATAATGATGGCTTAGCTCTATTTACTGTTGCAATAACTCATGATAGTGAACTGGCATCAGCAAAAGCAGGTCCTCCCCTTAAGTGGGATGCAGCCATCATTATCACACCTGTGCTTCCCCTGCTGTGGCAGAGCCACAGCGTCTGCTATGAAAAAGGTTTATCGCAGCTGTCTGCTTTGCTTTTTCATCAGTCTGTTGTCTCTTGTGGTTTTATTTTTGGTCAGCCTGAGTGTACCGCTGCTTCTTTGTGTTAACAGACGGAGCACATCCCCCCATATGATGTGGTTCCCTCCATGAGGCCTGTAGTTCTGGTGGGACCCTCACTCAAAGGCTATGAGGTAAGCTGCCTGCCTCTAGGGCCAAATGAACAATCAGATGTTCTCACATAAAAAAACTAAACATTAATGATCTGAATTTAATTACAAATAGTACAAGAAATGAAATGACTCCTGTACATTTTTCACTGAGTCCCCCAAAATAGCCTTCTGTTGGCACTGTTAATTATGAACGTGTCATCGCCCACGTAACATCCAGACTGCAGCCAGACTAGCGAGGAGACGAAGAGGTCAGATGAAAACATGTTGAGTAATTGGCAGATTTTTGCTCGTTGCTTCCATTACTGCTGATAATTGTGTCTTTGTAGAAAAGCAGAATACTTGAACTGGATTGAGGTATATCTGCAGTGCCAGGTATGGGACTGCAAATGCTCCTCAATGATCACCAACTCGTAGCTAGATGTGTCCATCCTCTGTTTAGTGCTGGGAAGTACAGACTGTATAGACAGACAGTTTCTCGACTGTAAGCTGTGAGAGCCAATCAAAACCTTTCAAAGTAAAACCTAAAAGCTAGGAGTGTCTGAATGCAAGATTGTGAAAAGGTTGTTAATCTACAATGTTTTTTATGTAACACAATTAAAAAATGCTTTTATTGTTATGAACAATTTTAAAAATGTAAATGTCTTGGTGCTCTACAGTATGTTTGTACACACAGACTATAGTTAGCTATTACAGTGGTGCGGGCTGCTAGCCTTTTACCATGTTTCCTGTTTTAAAATACCAATTATAACAACAAATATCAAAGGTAAATGAAAGAAAATACTTTATACACAAACAACAGTTCATTTAATTGATTTATGCTGCATTTGATCACATGGTAACTATTTAAGCTAAAGATGTCACATCCATATTGCTTGTTTAGATGAGGTATCTGACATCATCGTGTTTTTTTAGCAGCAGCAAAGTGCCATCTGTCTTGTTGTCCTGGATTTGCCTGATGGATGGTGGCTTATTCATACTGAGGATCACAAGGGAGAGCTGTAGCCTCTCTCAGCATGCATGCCGCAGGAAACAGGAAATGCACCGTGGACAGATTATCCACAGATTGTCCACCAATTCCTGTTCCTATCAGTTTTCAGTCCAATTCAAGAAGTGCACAGAACGATTCTGAAATTCATTAGTGTTCAGACATCATAAAGTATTTATTGCTATTCACCCCCCGACACACATGCACACACACAATACGTATAAAAGGGGGAGAGTGTGCAACAAAGCCATATTCAGAAATTAAGTACTTTTGTCCCTCACCAATTTTTCATTTTTACTTCGCAGGTAACAGATATGATGCAGAAAGCACTATTCGACTTCCTGAAGCACAGATTTGATGGCAGGTAAAGAGAAATTACATGCACATTTCTTAGGAAGAACTCTAGAACTATTTTATTCAAACATGGTCTTTATTCATTCCCAATAAAGGTTAAGTAAAAGTTACTTGCAAGAAGGAAAAAATATCGGGAGTAATTCTTATTGGTCCTTTTTCTTCTCTGTGCAGTCTTCAAAATTGAGTCAGTGCCCTGTTTAAAAACAATTATATGTCTTCGTTTTTTACAGGATAACTATCACACGAGTCACAGCAGATATATCCCTGGCTAAAAGGTCTGTTCTTAACAACCCCAGTAAAAGGGCCATCATAGAAAGATCCAACACTCGCTCCAGTTTAGGTGAGTTTCACATTTTGACTGAGCTATAGTTTCAAACTGTGAAGTTTAATTGTAAGTAGTGAGAACCATGCAAACGTCTAATGTCTACCTTTGTCCCCTTAGCTGAGGTGCAAAGTGAGATTGAAAGGATCTTCGAGTTAGCCCGCTCCCTGCAGCTGGTGGTTCTGGATGCCGACACCATCAACCACCCCGCCCAGCTTCTCAAGACCTCCCTGGCCCCCATCATCGTCCATGTTAAAGTCTCCTCGCCCAAGGTACTCGGATCATAGGCAGACCTTCAAAGAGGAAAGTTTTTGTTTCGCTAAGAAACATTTTTACTCTCTTTGATGGGTTTAATATCAATTAGGCCATCGGTTACAAGGTTTTCAAGTCAAGGCCGAACAAAACAGGAAAGCATCAAAAGCATTTATGATCTTCACAGTGACTGTCCAACAGAGTCATTCAGTTGGAGACAAACATCAAGAACAAAGGTAATGGTCTCTCTGTTAGGCTCATGTTGTTTATCCACGGGTGTTACAGCTCATCACAAGCACAGTGTTACCTCAATACTAGCATGAAGTCCTGTACTTTTAAAGACTCTGATGAACGCACATGTGTGTGTGTCGGGGGGATATAAATCTGCACTTTGGCCACTTGCATGGGAGAATATGTCTTCTTCACCTCCTCCTTCACCACTGAAACTACAACAGTAACCACTTTAATCGACTGTCTGTCTTTAGGATTAAGTTTAATCAGACTGAGAATCTGCTATTTACTGTTTGCACGTGTTTTACACGACATCTTCCTAGCATGCTTTTCTGCTGTTGACCAGTAAAATTGACCAGTTGACCAGTGTACGGACAAATCAGGAAGACGCAGCAATATTAGGCTTATAGCATCACTGCATTACTGAGGTCATGAGTCCTCTAACACGTTTGGACCGTTAGTTTATTTCAACCATTAACTGATACTTGTTTTCATCACGTTTTGGTCATAACATTTTTGGCTTAAAGGCGATCATAAATATATTGAGGCTAAATTTGACACAATTCAGTCCCATTGGGTATAACATTATAAAAGTCCCAAATTCTCAGAGGAAGGTGCAGATGATATGAGCAGACAGTTCACCTAAAGCTGAGATACCTTTGGTTTCTTGTCTCTTTCATCCAGGTTTTGCAGAGGCTAGTCAAGTCCAGAGGGAAGTCCCAGAGCAAACACCTGAACGTCCAGCTCGTGGCAGCAGACAAACTAGCCCAATGTCCACCGGTAAGCGACCTTTCTTCTCCTGCATTGGCTCGTTGTTCTCGTACTTTTACGGTTTTTGTATTTAAAAATATGCCCAAAAACATGTTTCTGCAGTCCCAAACAAATGCATCTTAAGGTCAAACAAGAGTCAGAGAGATATTTATGTCTTGGAAAGCAATAAATGGAAGCATTTGTATTTATTGAAGGTGTTGAAATGATGTTTATTATCATTAGTCCTTGTACTAGATTTTTCTTGTTTTATGTCATCTTTCATGTAAACTCATTCAAATTTGACGTGTTTTGGATTTCATTCATAGCTGAGGCTCACATACAGTGTCAGAGTGGACATGATCTATTCAACGTGTCCTCTGCTGCTAACAGGAAATGTTTGACATCATCCTGGATGAAAACCAGCTGGAGGACGCCTGTGAGCATCTCGCAGAGTACCTTGAGGCATACTGGAAAGCAACCCACACCTCGATGGCGACGCCACTGAACCCCCTGCTGGGACGCAACCTGGGCCCCACCACACTCACGCCCTACCCCACCAGCATCTCTGGACTGCAGGTACACATCCACCTATGGCAAAGTCCTGTACTGGGAGATTTGTTTGATTGTTTTCTTTGACCATGATGGGTGTGGGTGAGATAATAAAAGTAAAAAGGGTAAACCTGGCTTTTGCAGCCCTTTTTTTAAAGTAAATTGTTGTTTCTAGTCACAACAGTTCGAGTTGTGGAATTTTGTCTTCTCAGAAATACGTTTGCCCATTAAATCTACACCAGAGTGTTGGCACTGTAGCATCCTGCATAATCCAGCTTTTTTAGATTCAGCTGAAAGAGAAAGATCTTTGAGTAGTTGTTAATAGTGTGTCTTTTTGAAAACCCATAAAATGTTAAATATTTTCAGTGGACAGTAAGGGACAAAGCATTTTTATCAAAATCCAAAAAGTGTCTACTTGTATTTTTACATTATACTTGCTGTCATTATCACTGTGATCTTTCTTCTTCTCCCTGCATCATCAGCAACTCAGCACAATCCCACACATCAGAGAAATATAAACCTTCACAACTGTATTTGTTACATTAATAAAAACTGGAGATTTTATTTTTTTATTTTTGCTTTGCCATGTGTTTGCATGTTATTTCTCTCTTGTGGTAATGATTTATTTTAATTCTGGCAAACAAAGGTAAACCATTTGCCTAACCACTAAAATCTGAAGGTGCATGTTTGATTCGTTATAAATATCTCTAGCTCCGCCCCTTTTGGAACAGATTTTCACGATGTCCATGTAAGGCAAGCCATAATCCTATCTGCTGTAGGCAGTGAAATTTGCACCCGAGGATAACTCCCCATTGGAAATTGAAAGTAAACACATGTGCATTTGTGTGAATACTGTGTTAGTAGGTCTCTTCCTTTACTCCTGAGCCTTATCTATGTCCTTGGTATGTTCGTGTGATCAGCAGAGCCAAAGAATGCGACAGAGTAACCACACAGGAGACCACTCGACCCCAAATGAACGACGCAACCTGATGACATCAGATGAAAACTACCACAACGAGCGGGCACATAAGGGACGCAACCGCATGTCCTCTGGCTCCCAGCATAGCCGAGAGCAGCAGGACGCCTACCAGGACTACCAGGATCCCTATCAGGATGCATACAAGCCACATCGCAATCGCAGTTCACCAGGCAGCTACAGCCATGACTCCCGGCACCGGCTCTGAAAACACTGCTCTCGCCACCGTGGCCCACACGGCCCAAAATTCAACCCAAAATAAACGCTGCAATAGAGCCAAGATGGTCCCAAATTGTACCTTTTGGTTTTCCCCCCATTTTTTTAATCTACTTGGCTATTTTTCCTCTTTCAAAGTAAAAAAGAATCACATTCAGGTATTTTCTTTTTAATCGAGCTGTCAGGGCAAACCCCCATCAGTCAACAGTGGGAGTAATGAGGAGGTTCAGGCTAACATTAATAAAACTTGTACAATTTCTTTGAGTTTCTGGGACCTTTTTGGGATTTTACTAAAACAATGCTCAGCAGATGTGCAGCACAGTGGTTGTTGCCAGTGTCAACAGTCTAATTATGGAAAGTAGTCAGATGGTGATGATGTACTGTATGGGCTTCTGAGTGCCTGGAGTGTCACACCAGGTCAGATGAAAGCCCTCTGCACACAAACTGCTAAAAGGCTGCTGCCCCCTATCCTAGGCCATGTATAAATCCTCTCTCCATTTAGCTTATTGCATGCTTGTAGTTGATCAACCTCTGCATCCACTTCACTGATATTTTACCCAGCATTCTGGATTCTCCCATGATGAGGTGTAGATATGGAGGTCCAATTTTCACCTCGTTGTGGAAAGGCGCTCGGTGGTGGGTTTGTGGGTTGGTTATGCAGATGATATCTGGCTGCTAGTTTTGAAAACTGGTGCTTCACATTCTTAAACTATTTTGCTATTTGAAAGTCACTTTGAGCAAGGCCAGCTTTTGTGTAGCATAGCTTCAGGATTTTATTTGGGTGAAAACCCTGAGCGTCATAAGCAGAACAGACTCTGATGGTGCTGGGATCAGACCTCTGTTACACTGTAGAGGAAGGCAATACTGCTGCTGTTCTAAACAGCTAGCACTTAGCAAGTTAGACAAGGCAATAGCTGAGACTCTGTGATATTGTAGTGGATTACAATAGCAAAATTCTACTTGAGATGCAGTTGATACTAATGAAATATGGACTGGCATTAAAACCAATGCAGGAGGAGCCTCTTTAGCTGGCTGGGATGTTCTGTCTTGATGTTTTCGCCCCTGCCAGCGACCTGTTTTTCTTCTGTTTGTTTGCTTGTTTGATGTGAAGTTCCATCCGCTGCTGAAGCTACAGGTTATTTTGCATTTGTTAGCAGTGAAAATAAAGTTACATAGAGGTAAAACACGCATACAGATGTCGGTTAGCATTAAGTCAAGTCACTGGTTAATCTTTGTCAGAGTTCCTTTTGTTGGCTTTAAGGGGTTGAAATGATATAAATGTGACACGGCAGGATCGGTTGCACCATGTTCGTTCCCTGTGTAGCTGGCATGTTTTCCTGAGCGCAGAGCATGTTCCTTCCAAAGGTAAAAAAAAAAAAAAGCTCACTCTAATCAAGTTGGTGTTTGTACAAGTATGAGGCACGTTTCTCCCAAAAAAGAAGAAAAGAAAATGTCCCAAACTGCAGACGAATGATATCTCTGGATCCTCGAGGTTAATCGCTCATTCAGTACACTGAAATGACACAAGCAAATATTTGATAATTTAAAAAATGGTGAAGTGGACTGCATGGTATAAAAGTGGAGCCATCTCACTGATAAGTTTCTGTTAGACCAGAAATGTGTTATATATTAGAACGTGCACTGAAACAACTGACACCGGCTGAGCCCTCACAAAAAAAAAAAGGGCAGTTTGCCCACATGGTGCTTTGTATGGAGCATGAGAGCCGCTGTGTTTGCTAATGATGATCTTAAGTTTTGTTATCAAAATTTGTTGTACATATCCCATTCTTTTAAGAGATAGTATTATCTTGTGATTCTGACTTAATCATCTTATTATTTCCAGATAATAAATTGTACAATTGGACCAACTTTAAGGTTTTCTATTAAAACTAAGTACTTTCAAAGGTATATTAGTAGGTATATCAAGTGTCCTATTATAGTTTATGCAAATGAGAGAAAGTCATCAGGATAAAGTAAACAATCACATTGCGAGTTATCAGATGATAATAAGATGAGTAAGTCGTCATGTTGACAAAAAAATATGTAGTCAGTACAACTGCTGGAACAGTCTTTATTGTCTTGGCAATTGTGCTCTTTCGATAAAAACTATTGTAATTTTCAGTTTTTGGCTTCCATATGTTTGACAAGATGATTTCTCCAGGACTGAAAAAAACAAAGAACAACCCAATTTTATGTTATTACAGTGTACCTCACAACTTCCCGTATGTGATATGATACATACAGGAAGTGAGTTACATGACTACATCACAAGGATTCAAATGTTTCCTTTCATTGTATGGAGGACCAAACATGCCATATAATTAGATAGGTTAAATTTACTATGTTTATTGAGAAGTGATTTAAAGCATTAAATATAAAGAAGTTATTCACCCAAGAAAATCAATCAATTATTAAAACTGAAAAACGGAGTAACAACAATCTAGTGTAATAACACAGTGCAGTTACTTTTAACTGGTTTACTTTAAAAATCTATTTATTTTTATTAAGTTTAGTTTAGTCCCAATCATGGCAAAATCTGTGCTCAGCACACCTGGAGAAATATGATTTTTAGGAAAATTACCATATGTACAGTAAGAATTAGAATGTGTGTCAAAAGAGTTTTCTTTGGCATGTTAAACAAATATCGTATCTATTCTAAATGTTATACTTCTTCCCTTCTGACAAAAATGATGTACAGTACTGACTGCTGCAGCACCACATTAGATTGGTGCCTTATAAATAGCAAATTACTATTATTGTTTTGTCCAAGATCTAGTCAGAGTATTCTCATAAACCTTTAATAGGATTAGAACAACAAACGTGAAGTGGGAGCTGTGTTTAGGCTGATTTTTACTGTATTACTATTTTTTTTTTAATTTAAACATGTTCAATTAGGAATAAGTAGAATTTGTTCACAAGATTTTGCAAATTTGATTCTAGTATGGTGTTCTTATAAATTACATCCGATGATGATGTAGCTAGAGCACAAATTATGGATAAGCATGCTGCAGCCACTAGATGGCAGCATGAGCAGGCCTAATAAAGTCGGTGTTGAAGCTGTAAAAGAAAATTAGTGCTGAAAATCTTTGGTTTCTTCTGAGGTGCAGAGTTGTCCAACATAGGACATTAGCTTTACTAAATCTTAATGATATGCACTTCAGCTGGTCAGGAGGAACTTCTTCAAACTGTAGCATCGTTATTCTTTATTTGAATATTCAATAGTTAGACATGAACCACGACCTATACAAGAGATATTTAACTGTCCCCAACAATTTTACAGCCTGACACAGTTTTGAGGTTTTGCGAGGCCTGATTATCATTTTTTGGGTTTTGTTTTGGGTTTTTTTTTTTAAAAAGGAGGCTGAAGTGACATAATTTGACTTTCCCTGATTTTAAGCAGCTTTTATAAATGGATTTCAATGTAAAAGAAGGTGCATTGGATCACTTTGCATAGATCTGGATAAAAGTGCAGTAAAGAATAATTTATGAAATTAATTGAATAGCACAAATGAGTAAGCAAAAACTACAGTGGTTACTGAGCAGCTGTTCCTACAATGTGAATCTGAGATAAAGGCACAGATTATTTGTTTGCCTTTGTTTCCTGGTTATTTCTTTGTTTATCCAAATGGGAAAAGAGTGCATAAAACTACTGTTTACAAGCAGATATCTGTCTCATTGTGACCCATAGCATAAAATCCCATTGGTTGATTAAACGGCGAGCCATCTATCATTTGAAATCAAACCAACCAATGCTGAGCTGGGCTGCTTGAGACAATCAGAAGGGATTTCCTGACCAGCGTCCCACCATCGCTGTCTTTATGAAGAGAAACGTAAGAATGAAATAATGCCACACTCACTCACAGACCTCTAAGCCTGCTTGTATTTGTTCCTTCTGCCTTTATGCGTCAGGAAAAGTTTCTCTGCAAACAAAATTCATCTCTGATTGATTTTTTTTCTCTGACCAAATGTCAAGGTGACCACAAAACACAGAACGTGTAGAAGAAGATTTCCTTTGGTATAATGTAAAAGACAAAAAGAGCAAGGAAGTAAAGAATAAAGATTTATTCCAGTACAAAAATAATACATGAATATTTGCTGTCAGTAATTTAGCAATAATTGCAGCTGAAAATTAATTTTTTAATAGTAATATGAATAAAATGATACATTTTTGTTTATTTCTTTTCTTTTAACAGCTCAGAGTTGGATTAACAGAGAGCGCGC
>VUQR01028301.1:4690-19486 GCA_015108515.1 Hemichromis elongatus
CTTTAACAAAACTCAAGTCTACCCTGACCTGTGTGCTAAGCCCCTACACATTTTCCTCAGTAGGTTAGGGATTTGTGCTGATACATGGATATGCAATGCAATGTCAATATAAGTACTTAGTAATTACTTTTATGGCAGTCAGACTTGGACATTATCCATCAGGCAGGAGAAAAGACTTAACCTTCCACTTGCGATGCCTCTGTTGAATCCTGGACATCACCTGGGAGTACAAAGCAAACACCGATGTTCTGTCCCACGCTGGACTATGCAGAATATAAAACCTGCTCCGGCACTGCAGTATGCGGCGGCTCTGTCACGTCGAGTGCATGGATTACAGTCATAAGCAGTTAAATTTACAATCTATTGGCTCTTATTTGGTGTTTAAAAGTGTTCATTTACATAGGTTTATAACCCGTTAGGTTATAACAATACAGAAATATGGCTTAAATCACTTGCAGCTATTGCTATTCTGTATTGTTTCACCAACCTTTAACAACAGCTTCATAAAGGACCACTTTAAACTATCCTGTCTGCTTTTTTAACAGCAGAAGTGTAACAAGACATGTGCTGCTAGGGAATGTCATCACAGAAATAATTAGAGATTCTCATATGCTACACCTACAGAAATAGGTAAAGATATGTACGCATATACTACCATTTTTTTTAAAGCAGTGTATGGGGATATTAGGGAAAATATTATCATATAGTCAACTACAGCTGACCAAAATCATTGCTGCCCTGTGTCACAGACTATACAAACAACAGATATTGAGTTTTCATGAATTCAAGAGGCTGCCAGCTGCTCAGCCCTCCTCTTAGGTAATAAGATTCTGGACCTACCGCCCCACTGTCCAAATAGCCAACGGCTGAAGGGATGTGGGTAAAGCGTGTATGTGTGGGGGATTGCGAGTGTGATGAAGGGTTTCGGGAGCTTGCCATCAAAAAGAGACAGTCCAGCTGCAGTTGAGGTTATTTTTGCTGTCGACTCTGGTCAGTGGAAGCTGTATCTCATTCCACTGTCTAACAGAAGAAATCACAGCCTGGAGACTTTGCAAGGCTCCAGGACACCCACTTAACATGAACCTAATCCTTGCAGGATATGCCCGCTGTTCACTCTGCTTACTGATAGTGTGCAAAAGGTTAAGAAGTGTCCAAAAGGGTTTTCATGCAAATTAGACCACCCCTGCTGTAACCCACTAGCTATGAATTAAGTTATTTTTCCCACTTTTCTTATATTTATTGAGTGGAAATATCTGAAGTTATGCACATACACATTGAACTCCACTATTGCACTGTTTATGTAGTTTTTTGTTTAGCTTTACTGTTCTGTTCTGCACAGTACATCACTTGTTTGGGATGAGTGGCAGTCTTTCTGATTCATGTTGTTATGAATGTAAAGATTTGGCAAACAGTAGATCAACTAAAGGGCCAAATGCATTACTCAGATCCTGTGACGGATTTTAGTTGGACTTTTTTTTTTTTGATGAATTTTCAGATGTTGTTCATCTGCTGTAAGGTTTTAGGGCTGACACTTCTCTCCATCTTTTTAAAAGCACGGTAGAGCATGCCATGCTAGGTTGTTCGTTGTCTCTGATACATTCCTTTGTATCTGAGAGAGAAATGGTGAACAAATGCCGCTTGACTCTGAATGAATTAGATATAATTGGGATGGGCTCGGTCCAGTTGTAATTGCTGCAGATCTCTAGTTTGTGTGTAAATTTGCCTTGTAGCTGGATGTATCCAAGTGGACAAGCTGTCAGTTGTGGTCACTTGAACTGTGAAGTGAAGGGTAAATTTTATTCATTGCTAGTTGTTTCAACCACTGCTTGTTAACTGATGGCAGATCATGCTGCTGGTGGTGTCGGTGTTCTTTCTTTAATTTTCTGTTCGAACTGACTACATCTGGTATCCTGTCTGTCTGCTGTGCAATTCTTCCTGGCTGGGTTTCTTTAATAAAAAAACAAAAAAAAACCCCCACATTATTCCTCTTTTTAAAAAAAAAATTATCTGTGAATTATTGATTTACACAGTTCTGGATTCCGGACAAGTGAAAACCCTCATTTACTGCGTAGCTGTCGAGACCCCACAAAAAGAAAGCATTGTTTTGGGTCTGAAGTTAAGACTAAAAGGCTAAATTCAGTTCCAGTTTATTGCTTAATAATTACATTGTTACTTTTTAGAGCCACAATATACTGGAATTCAAATATAATCCAATATGTTCTGGAAAGTTTACAAAAACATCTGAAAGAAATAACCAGTCTTACACAGTATTTGTCAATCCAGCCTCTCTGTTTATCTGTGATGTTTAATCAGTTGATCCTTTGGAAAGTGTTTCTGTTTTTAGGGTCAGTGTTTCATAGGTAAAATGTAATTTTTAAAAATGTAATGTTTTGAAATCAAATCAGATGCAGTACCAGTTAACACAGGCACTGCTTTATAAACAGTATTTTTGTTTAATTTTCATGTTCATCTCGTCTGATTCTGTAATCAGCAATGTCCCAGGAAAGCTTTAGTACTTATTATAAATCATGGACTATCACCCTAAATGTCACTAGACAACATAGTTCTAATTTACCTGAATTTTGAAAACAACAACTCCTGTCCTTGACTGTTATATCAGTATTTATCTATTTATATAACCAATCCTCTTTCCTCACCTCCCACACATATCAAAAGATTAAAACAAAAACCAAAGAATAATAGCCGTTACATAATTGAGTGAAACTTTTACCCCGTGGCATCTTTGTTTTTATTGTTTGGGGTTTTTTTTTTAAATCCCAAAAAGGTTATCATGCCTAGATTCCAATTTTCTTCTCTAAAAGTTCCAGACCTGATTCTCATTGAATATAAGCATACAGCCATGTGCATGGTGAATAAATAAACCCGTCGGCTGCTGTATCCAGTTGTGTCACCATTCTGGCTCAGAGATCTGTTTACGATAATCTTTTGGCAGGGTCTGCGCAATGCTACCAGTTCCCCAGATGTGCCAGTAATAAGACATGTCAAATTGATGCCAGCCAATCGCAGGCCAGACACACAGGGACAGAGTGTCTCCCTCATGAGTTCATTTCTTCCTATGTGCCAATTGGCAGCTATTGCTATAGTCATCATTTGACATGCAAAAAACAGTTTGATTGCACAGATTCCTTTACAGAGCTGCATTCAGTACATTGAGTTTACCTGAATGTTTTCACTCGTTGTCACTTCTTAGCAGTAGCTGTTGTAAAAATCCCGAGTGTTTGTCTCCTTCTCTATATGAAAATCCCTAAAATGCTTAATGCTTGTTGTAAAAATGTACCAAGTCTATAATTTTTCACAATGAGAAAAATTATGTCTTAAATTGCAAAAAGAGCAGAGAATCCAGAGTTTGCTTGGTTTATTTTTAACCATGCACAACTCGAACCACAAGATCCTTCCACCCAGACCTTTTCCTCATTGCTTATACAGCTTTGGTTCCAGGCCCTCATGAACCTATCCCAGCTGACACTGGGTGAGACAACCTGGACAGGTCGCTAGCCTATCACATAGCTAATTGCAGCAAGACAAGCAAACTACACACTCATGTCCACACCTCCCAAATTAACCTAACAAGCACATCTTTGACTTTGGGAGGAAGCTGGATTCCCTGACGTGCACAGAGAGAACGTGGAAGCTGCACACAGAAAAGCTCTAGCTGTCCAGGAGGTTCAAATCGGGAACCTTCTTGCCGAGAGGTGACAGTGCTAACCACTGCAACAACGTTCCTCCACCTGGGTGAAAATTTCTAATACGGAGTGAGTGAAAAAGCTAGGAGACCTTCTGTTTTACATGCAGCTGAAATCCCCTCAGAGCCATCTTTTTTTTAAACTCACGTGTATGGTTGTTGTAGTTCTGAAATCAGTCGCACACCATGTTGCATAGTGGGGCTCTGATAAGTAATGAATTTGTATTTTAATTATGACAATAAAGTGATCTAAAAACAAGCTTTGGCTTCACTGATAATAATCTGATAACTAATGTTTGATGTGGTATCCCATGGCCAGTTTGGCATGAAAATCCTTTAAAGACAGATGTCAAGGAAGCTCTCTAGCCTCAGATGCTCCACAACATTTAATGAGATGAGTGCCAAATCACACAGTGAATCATTAGATTTTACTTTGCAGAAATGGAGGTTGCATATGAATTTCTATAGAGAGATTGTTCTTGAAGTACTCCTCTGTTTGCAAATAGGTTGAATCCTCCAATTACTCCATGTATCACAGAATACAAGCCCAGACATTGCTTATGTTTGGCTCTAAGAGGAATGTAAATTCTCTCAAGCAGTTAATTAAGAGAGCCAAGAAATTTACAGGAAATGCTCTCAGCCCTAAATGCCTTGACACTTTCCTGCTGCAGTTCTGGTGCTCCTAAATTTGCATACAAGGCATTTGCGTATTGAGCTGTGGGTCCCCCGTGTTTTGTTTGCCCTCAGATGGATTCAAAACACCATGGCATATAGCTAAGTAAAGCTAGTAAAGATGTTACGCCATCTAATTAGAAAGCATTAATTGAACTGATTTAAGTAAGAGTGAATCTGCCATTGCAGAGGTGCATGTGATAGAAAAACAATTTTCATAGTCAAAGTATTGTGTTCCAAAAAGGGCTGTGACCTACATTTTGTTTTATTTTATTTATTTTTTTGGAGTTTTACTTCTGTTGCGCTATTGTGGTTTTAAAATTAATCAATTAATTGAATTGCAGACTTACAGCTTTAATTCAAGGCGTTTATCGAGAAAGGTATTACCTATTTAGGTTTACAGACATATTTATACATTGTCCCCTATTTTCAGAGGCTTATAAGTAATCGGGCAAACTAACATAATTTAAATCAAAGTGTTGTTTTCAATAATTGCATAATATTTTGCACTGAATAACTTCTACAAGCCTCTAACTCATCTATCTCACATCATATGCAGTAATGGAATGTGCTGTGTTTCATGCTTTGAGATACTCTGCCAGGCCTTTATTGCATCTGCCTTCATTTTTTCCTTCACTGACTGAAATGTATGCTTTACTGGGTTTAGATCAGGTGATGGAGTTTTTCAATGAAAAGATCCAATTTCTTTCCCTTAAGTTGCTTTTGCAGTGTGGGTCATTATCCATTTGCACCGTGAAGTGCTGTCTGATCTTTATTTCAGCATTTAGCTGAATCTGAGCAGAAAGTATAGCCTTATACACTTTAGAACTCACCCTGCCACTTCTGTCAGCAGTCAAAACATCTGTGAACACAACCAACTCGATTCTACTTGCAGTCATACATGCCAGTGCCATAACATTGCCTTTACCATGTTTGACAGATTATGTTCTGTGCTTCAGGTCACGAGGTGTTTCTTTTCCTTCTCCTTACTTTTCTCTCTTTGGTACGAGTTAATTTTGGTTTCATGAGTCAAAAGATTTTGCTGTGCAGACTGCTAGATGTTTTCTACTAAACTCTAACCTAGCCTTCCTTTTCTCCATTGTAACCACCTTATTACAAACCCTCTGAAGGTTTCTCTTGATTGTAGACTTCTCGAGAGTGTTCTTGATTTGATTAGATGCTGTGAAGAGGTCTTTCCTAAACGAGAAAATAATTTGCAGTCATCCACTTTAGCTGTCTTCTGTAGACTTTTGGCATTTTTTGGTGTTGCTGTGCTCTCCAGTACATTCATTATTTTAAAGAATATATCAGAATGCTGATTTTGCCACTCTTGTAATGATGATGGCCTCTTTGACTAGTATTGACTTCCCTTCCCGTCTCATATTAAGCTACCAAATATATGTTGAACAAAATGTTGCAATACCAAAATATTTATCTGCTTAATTTGTCATAAGACAAAAAGGAGCCTCTCCTTACCATTAAACTAGTTGTCAGGCAGTTGTTACTTTTGTTCATCTGAAAATTTGAAAGAAATTGAGACTGTGTATAAAAATCAAGACTATCCATTAAATGGCTGTAAATCCTAAACGGTTAATGAAATATTTTTGTTAATCTACACTTTTTTTTTTAATCACATCTTGATTGGTTATTAAGATCCACTGTGGTGGTTTAAGGAGGTAAAACTACAAAAAGGGCCATTGTCAAAAAACCTTTGTGTATTTGGGAATAAAGGTATCAGAGCCGGTTTGATATCTTAACCAAGATAGCAAAGATGGGTGAGAACCCAGAGTTGCAGTTACTATGCTGCATTATAAGTGCAAACCAATATCCTGCTAGATAAAAATCTACCCATCTGGCAATTTTCTTATGGATGGGTTTGAATCATGGACATCTAGCACCTATTCCAGCAGACACTTGCTGAGAGTACACCCTAGATGAATCAGGTAGTCACAGTGCTAACACAGAGAACCACACGCTCTAACAGCCGCACCTTCTGGATCACCTGACATGCCTAGGCTGTGGTTTGTCTAACTGGGATTAGAAAGCAGAATACTAGGTGGTTTGTGAAGTATGTATAAACTCTGTTCTGTAGAATTAGTCGTTTGCACAGCATGTCCTTTTGGTCCCAGGATTTGCCATGTAATACTCCACATGAGGCTGCATGGCTTTTAAACGGCCTTATCAGTGTTTGAGCCAAAATAATGTCATTATTGTTCAGCAGTGGTTTCCTTACATTTTAATTTTCCCACAGTTTAGGCTCGAGGCTTCAAGCTTGCGCGGCTAAAACTCTTCAGCATTTTGAGAGAAATTTCTGGAAAAAAAAAAAGAAAGACTTGATTTTGTAGGTCATACATGAGTAATACTGAGAAAAATTCAGTCCAAATTTGCACTGTGTAGCTTTCCAGTGACATTACATAAAGTGTTATCCTCCAGTCTGCTACAACCCTCGTGTGAATGTACCAAAAAAAAAAAACCAGTCTAGATTTTGCAAGTTATGCTTTTAGAAAAGAGAATAAGACAGAACAAGTATTCACCGATATCAACAGTAATGTGATGACTCTCAAGCTCAAACTCAGCACAGCAAATTGTAGTAGTAGTGAAAGTACGGCTCTCTATTGGTCTGTTAGCTTTCTGAGAGTCCATGCAACTTGTCATCACCAATACCTCAAAGCCAAAAGCAAGCTGTATTACATCCTATAAAATGCCAAGATCACTGACATCAGCTCTGCTGGCTAAGTAGCCAATGGTAAAATGAGGTAATGCAGTACTACAATGCCTCATTTTACCAATATGCACATATATTAGTAGTAGCTCAATTAAAGCTGTGTTTATATCAAAAATTTACTCTATTTAATTCTTATTGCACCCCCATATCTGTGATGAGATAAGCACTTACTAATTAGCTGTTTCTGCTTGCCTGCATAAATGCCACAGATCAGCAGCCTCTGCTGGCTCTGCTGAAAATAATGAGCTAATAAAGATAAGGATCATGGGAAAATTGCAGACTGGGGACCACTCATATTCCCTGTGACACATTATGTGCTGTATTGTGAAGTGGGCGCCGACAATCAATTTTTTTCTTTTCTTTTCTTCAATGCAGTTGTCTGAAAGTGAAAGCTGTGGCCACATTTAAGAACCTTGAGGTTTGTAATGTGATGTGTGGAGACCTTCGGTGCTAAAACCTTGACTGCTCCATCAAAACCAATTGTTGAAAGCTGTTCTTATTCGCATGACTCAAGGCGAATAAGTGAGACCCCAGAGCTTCAAGTTTGATAGGTTCTTCTTCACTGCACTTTTAAAAAAAAAAAAAAAAAACATAAATATGAACATCTTAAACAACTTATTCAGGCAGTTTTTTTCTTCTTGTGCCCATTAAAAGTTGATCACATAACAGATCTTTATACAAAGGGATTAAATTAATATAATCTGATAAAAACAAAAACTTGAATTTGCTTTTTTTCTTTGTTATATGAATTTTCTTCACTTTTGATGAAATCTGTCAGCACTGTTTTACTGCACTATTTCACTGATGTTTATAAAAGGGAAATGAATAGAAAGTTACCAAACAGTTTGAACACCTTGCTGCGTTTACTGCTCAGAACAGAATCTGAGAGCTTTCTGTGCTTAATAGCAAACGTCAACTTTATCAGAGTGCACGGGTTCATTTTGTTAATAAAATATCAAACTTTAAATCACATTAAAAACATCCACACAAAATTCATGACTGCACTTCTGCACAATTAAGATGTTGCGTGCATGTCCAGACTTTTCAAGTACTGTAATACTATTGCACCCTGTGGTTTACCCAGTGTGAATCCTGATCTTTCACTCTGTGTGAGTCAGGCTGTGATCACGCAGAGTAATACCAGTCACAGACTGCTTGGGTGCCAAGTGAGTTGATAGACCCGAAAGCAAAACATACTATCACCGAGAGCTCAATTGGCAAGCAACTCCAGCTGAGAGGAGATGAATAGCTAACAACTGCCTCCCTCAAAGTAAGAAGAAACCTATGAGTTAAATTGTCTTTCTCTGTGGACAGCAATGCAAGGTGCATGGCAAGAATTTTGTATTAGGAGAGAGGCTACGCTAAATATTCAAGTCTCTACAGAGCTCATCAGCACCAGAGCACGACCTGACCTGTGTAATCCCACACTGCTGCATTTCAGCCAGGTCTGACTCTAAGTTAAGGCGGGGTATAAGTCTTTAAAGTTTAAAGGGCTTTTTCACAGTAGGTAGGTTCATCCATCTTTAACCGGGCTATATGCAATGACATGGGATTCAACAAGGATGGAAGAAAGGAAGATAACAGAATAAAGGTGAAGAAGATCTATGATTTAAGAAAAAAAAATAAATTCCCGAATGATTGCTTTTTGAGAGAAGATTGGGTCATAACTGGTGTCTGATGTTTACATGGCCAGCCTCCTCACAACACTCACACCAAACAACACTTTTTTGTATTTCAGAGATTTACTTAATCTGAAGCTCTGGAATCAAGATGCTTCCTGAACTACTGCAGTCAAACGATGGTTGTAAATGTGAACGTATACATTATTTTATTTATCAATCAAACCAAAAAAGCCATCACAAATGTGTATAATACAGGCTAGCAATTATTCAAACATTTGCTTGATTTCAAAGCTTTAGATTTACATCTAAAGGCTTAGATTATCTGGAAACATCTTCAAGGCTGCTTAAAACAATCTGAGCCCTCGTGTCCCACCACTTTAACTAATATGCTAGCATCTCAATAACCTTGATGTTTTGAGAATTAACTTTTATTTACTACACTATTTTGCTTTTTAATTGGTGTATTAGTTGAAACTGACATTTCTAAAATTTTAACTGAGACCAAAACATCAAATGCTTATTAAGAATCTGTCACCGCTGCACTCGGTTTTGGGAGAGAATTATGGCTGAAGCCAGTTAAATACAGATAAATCTGCTGTTTTTTGTTTTGTTTTATGTTTTTGAATCTCTGTGTCAAAAATGGAAACAAACAAAAACACTGCAAAATGGAACCTGTGGTTTTCTTTCTTTTCATAGCTCCTGGTTAAATAGAAATGGCAAATGCAGTGTATATCACTTATGATGAACATGTGAACATCGAATTTGCAATTACAAATGACTTGCCCACTTTTCTTTAGATTAGTTTGCACTGATTCTGTGCAGTTCTATACTTTCTCATTTAAAAAAAAAATGCCTGAGACATAAAGAGGAGAATAGAGGAAAGGTTTTGCAACTTTAGATTGTTGGGATTAGTTTGCAGGTTGCACGGCATTATTCATAGGTCTGGCTGTATTCCAAGGTATTAATTGGATAGTTAAACTGTTAGAATTGCTGAAAAAATTAGGAATCTCTCAGCCACTGTGAACTGTGAACAAAAAAAGTTAAGCTTTCTGCCTCACAAAGACTCTAAAACCCCATTAAGTACCAAAGCCACAATGTGTCTCCATTGCAGTTTTGTCCTTTATAGCTTCCCCTGTCCTTTTTTAAACTTGCCACATTTCAAAGCAGATGGGATACACCCAAGGATTGGCCTGCTGCTATTCATTCTCATTCCCTTTTTTAGCACTTCTTTCCACTCTGGTTGTTCCTACATTGGGGTAATTACCATTCAGCACTCTCCTGAAGGCTCTAGCTGTAAAATTCAATCAGCAACCAAGCAAGATTTAACTCCCAAACTCCCATATGTTGAAGCAATAAAGCCCTGTCCATTGATTTCGCAGTAACATCCTCTCTCTTCTGGCTGTATTCAAACCGCTTTGGCTTTTTATATGTGATTCCAAATAATATCGGAAATAGATGAACTTTGTTAAAGGAAGACAACAGGGAGGGCTAAACGATATGGCTCTTCTAAACAGCGTCTCGCAACTGTTGCTGTTTAAGTGAACTGTAATAGGCATGAGGTGAGTGCATTAGTGTGTTGAAGTAATACCATAATTCTCATTATATTGCTTCAGTAATTTGCATATGTACTTGTGTAACATTTGGGGCAGTGCGTAAATTTGTCAAACAGTTATCAGTAGAAATATTTAAATGTGCCGTCTTCAAATAGTGCGGTTGGAGAAGAGGGTGGCTGCTGTTTTGATTAAATAAAACTGAGATCCTGTTGTTGCTTTTATTATTTATACACATTTTTTAAAACAACCTAAATGCTTCATATATCAGTGTCGAAGGCACAGTTAGACTCTACTACATCCAAGATATCTGAAGATGGCTTCAGCTTGATTTGGTGAACGGGCACTTGACGTTGCCTGATGCTGAGGGTCGGGGGGGTGGATGCTGTGAGGGCTGTGTGAGAAACCATATCTGCTGCAGCTGAGTGGTGGTATTTACTAAGACTTTAAAAACAACAGCCTTCCAGCTCTTTTCCCAACCATCCCGCTCTCCTGGTTGCTTGCCAAGAGCTTTAGTCATGTTTGCATTACTGTTTTAGTCATTCACTGTCTGTCTTTCACTGTGAATGACAAGAGGCTTGAATCACTGTATAAGCACAAAAAAGGATCTTTGAACAGCACTACCTCCCATGTTCAGTTACAGATTGGTATTATTTGTAATTTGTGATTAACATGGTAACGTCATTCACTATCAGTGCAGCACAAAACCTCATAGATGTTCTCGGTTATTTTCTAATGATTTAAACTAAAACAATTTTCAAACTTGACCTTTTAAAGAAGAGGAAAAATAAACTGGTCTCCAAGTACATCTCCACATATCAACTCTCTTTCTACTCGTTTCCTGTCTCTTTGTTGATGAAAGGTGCATGAACGCTCTTTTATCGACCAGTCTTAACTACCAGGCACATTGTCAGGGCCGTTAGCTTGAGACACACTGAACTTATTAGAGGTGAGAGTATATGCTGTATAAAAATACTAAGGGACATCAACTAGTCTTTGTTCTTCTCTTTTCCAGTAATCATTAGTTTTAACTCTTTCCCCATAAAGATGACGTTTGACAACATCCCCTGTACCTTCATGATGAGTTTTGATGCCTCAGTATATATCATTTAAGATGTTGCTTTACTAACATTAGAATAGATTGTATGTTTTTCCGAGGGTATCCCTAATAAACTAATCATTTAATAACTTCTGTTGCTCACCAAATCATTTTGTTCTGGAAGCAGGCCTGAAATATGACAATTACTCAGTTCAGAAAAGAGAAACGAGGGTAAGCCTAACAGACGTCTGAGGGAGAAAGAGTTAAAACAATCAGAACATATGATTTAATATAAATTATACTACAGTAATGCTAAGGAAAACAAGTGGTTGGAGAGAAATTAAATTTAACCATGAGCAAAATTAATGTGACTGTGTACAATGAACTCGTGATTTCATTGTCTTCACAGTGACTTTGGGATAACAGGATGGCGATAAAATGTCAGTAATATTGAATCTTATTGCCATTTGGGGTCAAACTTTTAAGTACATACAAAATGTTCTTGATAAAAGAGTGCTGACTTGTGATAAACGTTCAAGAGTCACAAATCTCTTACTATCTAAATTTACAGATATTTAGGTTAAACAAAGTCTCAAGACGAGCTTGCATTCGGTGTTCTCATCAATTTGAAATGTAAATTCCAAATTTCCTCCATAAATAGTGATTTTAGTTGGTGCACGATGGCAATTTAACTACAAAATGACCAGAAAACCATGCAAAGAGATGCATTGCAGAGGAGTTACATTCATCACTGCAGACTGATTCAGACTGATTATAGCGTGTTGGAAATCAGTCTGCATAAAAAAAAATTATAAAGTATTTGCAAACCTTTGCCAATCTTTGAGAGTGGTTGCAGTCAGAGTCAGATGTCGACTGCTTGTAAACAATTTCTCTAACCAGGTGACCTATACACCGCCTCGTGAGCATAAGTGGTCGCATAAACTTCGCAATTGGTAAAAAATTGACTGCACTCATCATTTTTTCCCCTTTAACAGGGAGCATGCCATCCTATTTTAATACTAGTGTGATAAGGCTATTATGAAATCTCATTGTGCTTCATTGTATTATACTGGATGAAAATTGATCATCAGCAGAGCAGGAACGTCAGGGTTTCAACTCAAGTCCAGCATTACTGAACCACCCTAGAAACGATAAACTGTACTTGAAATTTACTTTTACTTCTAAATGTAAATCTGCTTTGTTGGTCAGGGATGTAATGGTTCAAAATCTAGAAAGAACAGACAGGAGTTCAAACGTCCACGGTCTTAAAAGTTGCAGTTTCAGCTTCCCGTGTTGAGAGAAAGATGTAAAACAAACAGTGAATGAGCAAAATGTAAGACCCAGTATGAATTTGAGTGTGATGAAATATTCACTTTCCTTTTTAGTTCTAATTTGGTGTGCTAGAGAAACCTTTTGCTTTGTTCTTGCCACGTGTGGCACTTTTTTTTCAGTGTTCGCTCATGTTAAAATTGGATGTGTTAAAACAAGATTATTATTTTAATTTATGCCAATTTAAAATAAAACCAATTCTATGAGCTGAAAGAAATTTAGAGAGACTGTAGAGGTGCAGAATTGAGTGATAATGATCTGTGGGGTTATTATTGGGAGTGGATAAGGGATAATCTGCACACCAAACAGCTGCCACATAAGGTTGTTAAGGACTCGAAATGTTACAGAACTAGCAAAAGCTTCATATGGGAGCCTTATGGTGTGCACATCGATCAGTTCTCACCTAATATCTAGGAAGTATTATTAAACAATTAATATTAAAAATTTGCAACTTAACCAGGGCTCTAAGACTTGATGTTTAATGTTTTTTCATCATTATTTTCTACACAGAAATTATAAAATAACCTTTTATCTTCAGAAAATTCTCATTTAAAAAAATTGTTTTGTTTTGTATTAATTTCAGCCATATTGTGCTCCTGTGGTAGACTTCTTAAACTGGTTGATTGCCTTAGCAGAACAGATGTTTGATGCGCCAGCCGTTTATTTTTGTCACAGCGGACAGTCTGGCTTGTCAAACACAGGTGGAACTGATAACATTTTTAGTGGCTGCATATCATTTAGGTGTGCCAACACTAGAGCTCTGGCGTCATGCTTGCTGGCTCACTGGCGTGTTGCCTAAACGGACCACAGCCATCATTAAGGTTTATTTGTCAACACCTGCGTCAAAACATCCAATATAAAAAGGTTCAGATTTGAAATGCAGTTCTGTTTGACATTGATGTGCAATTTCTATAAATATTCTTTTAGATCTGACAAAATAATACCCGTTTAGCTGGCTGAATAGTTTCACAAGTTTCCACCAAATTACACAGGCTGTATGTCACATCTTAGACCCCAGTAATGCCCATTTGTTATTGTTAGAATATCTTTAGAGTTTAAAATGACCACATGGGATCAGGCTGGCAAGCTGTACTTTTAAACTGTAATAATGTTAAGCACCATAATTACACTTTTCAAAGGCAATGACTCCTGCTTTGAACTGTGTCCCACTCTAACAAACATTCACTTAACCCATTGGAGAATTTCAGGTCAGCAGATATTAATAGCTCTATAGAGTACAAACCACGGATTTTAATTGAGTCATTTTTCTTTGTCAGAACATGCATGCAAGGACAGCCGTTCCCAGGGTGCAAAGGCTTGAAGTCAGACATCACAATGACTTAAGCAAAAGTTGAAGCAGTTACAGTGTTTTGATGATTTTGGGACTTTTTGCAGGAGATTAGTGGGTGGATTTAACTGGAGATTCAGTGAGTATCTCACACAGAAGCTTTAGCACTTCAAACATTTTTTTGAGGGGGGAAGATGCTTCCTATTTGCAGTAGATGCAAATAGGAAATACAATAATCTCTTTCCTGATTTTTCCCTCCCCCCCAAAACCCCTCCCTTACTTTAAAGGCGCTTTGGAAAGAATGTCAGATGATGCAAGTAAAGACCAAGGCAATGAAATTATTCATTACGCTGGCCATTTTAACAGCATCCAGAAACCTGCAAATACTTCATGATGACATCACTTTCATCTTTTAATTAGCCAATGTGATGTGGACATTGCTATGAATCTCAATTCTTGTTATCTGGAGACGTTTTACTCCTCCCCCAACAGATACATGAATGCACCTTTTACATAAAAATGCTGTTTGATCCTGTTATATTTCTCTAAAAGATTTAAGGGATGAGGGAGAGTAACAAAAGGTGTCTGGATTAAAAAAAGAGACAGGACGGCAAAATGATTAAGTTTAAGGGTTTCATTAATGTCCCTATTACTAACTGAGCTAAAAGAGACGGACACGCCGCTCTCACCTTTTAAAGAAGGAAAACAAAGCCCAGGAGTTGGTCAATAAACTAAAAAGTAAGTCAAAAAAAGGGTTGGTCAATAAAACACACTCCTCTCCACAGAGCAGGAGAAATCAGCCACCACATACAAACCAGGGTTCGTACGGGTGCTTGAAATCCTTGAAAATGCTTGAATTTTAAGATTG
>VUQR01028301.1:24640-35522 GCA_015108515.1 Hemichromis elongatus
TACCACCACCACAAAAAAAAAAAAAAAAAAAAAAAAAAAAAAAAAAAAAAAAAAAAAAAAAAAAAAGGGGGGGGGGGGGGGGGATTATATTGGTAGTGCTGTAAAATGCCATTAGCTGCCCATACTGTACAATCATTTTGCACACATAGCGAGGTTTAGATTGAAGCTGATTGCTGCATAATTCCCTTCTCCCCAGTTCCAAATTAGCCAATGTGCATTAGCAGGTAATTTTCGGTTCAGCGGGATGTTGCCTTCATAGGCTGAAGACCTCATAAAAATCTGGATGCAGCCGTGCCAAGAACAAGATATTAGTCCCCTGCCAGCAGCAACAGGGTACAAATGCTGCTCAACAAAAAAGCTCACTGTGGCCAAGTCTCCCTTGGAGGTGAAGATTTCTCGGGTAAACTTGACACTCGGCGCAAGCTGTTAATGATCTCCACTTCCGACCTTATAGTGTCTGTTAGATTTATGTCTCGCTCAAAAAGGAAAGTGAAGCCTCACATCTGTGGTGGGAAGTCAACAAATAAACTGTAACTCTGCCCCCTGCACAAGGCCAATGTTGTTTATTGATAGTCGTACAAGAAAGTGGCATGCAACCAAGAGTGTTGTCAAGAAGAAAAATATTTATGGGACAGCAGTACTGAATAACTTTAGCTGGGGATTGAACAGTAGCTTTAAGAAAAGTATTTTACATGTTTGAAGATTACAGTGAGAATGCACATCCCGAACACTGTGCCTTTGGTCGTTAGATAGGATTCTTTAGGCTTGGAGCATTGTATATATAAAGTTAATGGAGCACGGAGAGGAGAAAAACAGGAAGTGAATTTGCCTTTTTAATGTATTAAAAGAAAAGTTATGCCCTCGAGTTTCGCAATTGAACCGTGAGCTTAAATAAAGTAGAAGCCAAAGGCGGCAATCTCCTCCACCACGAGTAGTCCCTGAAGAGTTGTACACAGAGAGAGGAGCTGCGTAAAAGGTGAAAGCAGACACTCTTTCAGTCACAGAGGACTACTACAGTAGCTAACTTCACATAAAGAGTAGTGGAGGATGACAGAAGTCTAACATCACATCTGAGTAAGAATAGAATACACAAATACACACTAGCCTCTGGCCCTATTCACTCTTGCTGTTCAGATCATGTCTGCCATCTGCTACATTGGCTGGTTTTCAGGAGCAATTTGAAGGTTATGTGTTGAAATGCATTCTGTTGTTGTTTAGGTTATACAGCCTGCTACATATTGGCTCGTGATATTTGATCACAAATCTTATTACATTAATGTTATTATATTGTTATCTAACTTATGCTAATTTATCACTTTATTAAGTGTAATATTTTGCGCACAGACTGTATGGGTTTGTTGCACAGCTATATTTCCACCTAAGAATGTTTTTAAAAATTGTATTTTTCTTTCATATTCTAGAGAACACTATTTTCAATTAATGTTTGCAGTCGTATCTCTTTGGTCTTATTTTAAATGTTGGGTTTCTGCCAACCAATTAGTCCAAGTCCTTCCCATCCCTACCAATGGGCTAACTTGTCAGGTTGATGTTCTGGCAGTCGTTTTTGCATGGAAGAGGCTCTTTGCTCACCAGCTCTTTGCTGAACAATAGCAAAAGTGAAAAGTTGGTTGCCATGGCAATTAGTTAGTGACCAAAGCAATCGTGAGGTTTTTGGTGGTCTTTGTGGCTGTTTTCATCTAGCAACCGCTACCCATCTTGTTGTTTACTACTTGTATTTTCCTAGCTTTAGAGGTTTCCTACGGGTTGCTAACTGGTTGCGAGCTGATCTTTAAGTCTGTCAACAATTTAATGGCTCTTTATCAGAAATGCTTAATGTATTTAGAGAAAAACATTAATATTCACCTATATTACTAATAGTGCTTTTGAATTATATATTACTTTGTACTGGCATTAACAACATTGAACATATAGGAATTTTTTCCAGGACTTCAACTAAATGATGAAATTAAGTTTACGAGCTGATGAAATGAACACTTATTTGGTTTTATCCATCTGTCTGTAGTGTAAAATGGGATGTTCTGTAACCACGGTGGATTTGCATATGAAAACATTGCCCTTGCATCACATGTATATTCTATGTAAATGTATAATGTTTCCCAAACCAGTGATATAGCCTTATATGCCTTATTAGTATACATTCATTTAAATCATTTTTACATTGCCTTGTCCTTATAGGGTCATTAGACCTTGTTTGAAGCACATGATGTGGCATAAAGCTTCTAACCTGCGTGAGCAGTGCAATAACCATTAACAGTTTATATTGTGAGACATTAATGATTCCAGTAATTTGCACGGATTCAGCAATTTAAATGCAGTGCATGGTGATGTAGGCATATGGCACATGATGAATTGGTAACTAGTTGTGAGGCACAGTTTGAAATATTATATAGTTAAACATGTACATAAAAATAAAACCTGAGGTCTTGTCCTTTAATGCAACTTTACTGTGCACAGTTTGATTTTTGGAGACCCACTGAAGAAAAAAGGCCCAAAACATCTCATTCAAGTCTCACATTTTTTCCCATGCAGGCACCACCTTGCCCTAATGATAAAGTTATTTGTACAGACCCCTGGTTTCACCCTACATCACAACCATCTATAACCGTACACTATTGTAATCTTTCCGCTATTCATTAAAATATGAGGGCAGGAAACCGTGCACGGAAATGGCCATTTGACAGATTTAATGAGACCGGCTGCGAACAATGAGCCTTTGGGGTCTATAGCGGGGCAATTCACACTTAGTCACTTTAATGGGAAATTAAATTCAACTGACAGACAAAGGTATTAGTGACAGTTTGTCACAACCAACTCACTTCACACACTGATAAAATTCTGTAAATTAAGTTAGGAGAAAGACTGAAGTATAACAAGGAAGTAGCTTCCTTATGAATTTGTGTGCACTGACTACAGAGTATAGAAAATATGAACTCATTGTACTGATGCTGTTATGATTATAAGCTGCATTTTGTGCTGGATGAGGTGGGGGTGTCATAATTGCGTTTCATTATAAAGAAGGGCTTCACAGGTTATCATATTTATTAAATGTTAATTAGTTGTCATACATCTGTTCTAGCTTATCTTTAAAAAAAAGTTACAACAGTGATTGATTGAAAATGGAGCCATGTATGAATGAACTTAATTTCCTCAGGTGATCTTCAGTTTTGCATATTTTTTAATAACTGAATAAATTAATTTCATTAAAATGTTAGCATGACAGTCAGCATTGATGAGGTCATGTAGATTTACCCCAGCTCATCACTTTTTGGATTCATCCATATTCAAAGGTTTTTGTTGTTGCTGTTGTTTGCTTGGGCTTTACTTTGTTTACTTGTGTTTGCAAGTTCTAGTTTACTAGGAATATCACCGATGGTTAAAACTAAATAAGATAAAAATGTCGGCCAATAAAGGCAGGAGATGAGTGAGGAACATGCATAACTGTCAACAACAGGTGGTAATGATATCCATTCATGTTGCAGTGGCGGGGTCATTACCAAAAAATTTAAAGTATTACACAGTTACTTTTTCTACAAAGTAATGTATTATATAACTTAATTATTCCCTCAGTAATGTAATTTGTTACATTACTCCTCACAGGGTCTTCTGCAGTCTTCTAATGGGAAGATCAGTGGTTTGATCTGTGACTCTTCCAGTCTGCATGGTGAATGAATCCATTACTTTTACCTTATGAGTTATGCAAAATTCAGACTAGACCCACAGAATGGCACAAAATTAACATAAAGTTTAATACCTGCCCAAAAAGAACTCCACAGCAAGCAAAGTTGTTACAGGAAAAGAGGCGACAACGCTACAGTCCTGACTCCTCATCACTCCTTTTGTTCGCTGATGAAAATCGGGTCTTGGCTCCTTGGTTCAGGTCAACTCGCACTTAGCCGTAACACCGCTCTAATTTCTTGGCTTGTTTTCTATTACATTGCTGTTTGTGTAGATGCTTGCAAAGAGCTGTGCTGCGTTGGTAGCAGTGAGGTTCTGCCCTGGGTGCAGTTTGCATGTCCCTGTCACTCTGTTGTCCTTTCGTGCAATTAAAAGAAAAACTAATGTCTATATCTCAACTCCTCAAATCAGCTGCTTTCTTACTGAGCAGATAACTGAAGAAAATTTCTAATACAATTACTGTCATAATAGTAAATATAATGTGAATACTAAATGAAGTATAGTATATATGTTGCTTAGTAATGCATTGTGCTCAACTTCAACTCAATTTCACATAGATAGACTCATTTATTTATACTTGTGGCCACAGAGGATGTTTTAACAAAACATCGACAGGATTGCATTGAATCATTTCTTATCACAATCATTACTAATTATTAATCTCTGGCTCTATTCCACAGTCTGTTGTTTATCCTTTCTCCCTCACTTCACCCAAAGGGCTGCCCGTCCATGAATCTGGGTCTGCCAGAGTTTTCTTCCTGTTAAAAGGGAGGTTTTCCTTTCCACTGCCTCCAAGTGCTTACTCATAAGGGTTCATTCAAGAGCCCAGGAGACATTGAGTGAAATTCATTGTCATTTGGTGTCATTTCTCTGCTGCTTGACTGAATATACAGTCGTGTGAGAAAATTAGGACACCCCATCAAATAATCAGCTCTCTATTAAGAACTGTTCACATATCAATGTCCAATAACATTTTCATGTATTCCTGGAAAAGAAAGTGACTTAATTGCAATTACATAATAAAAAAGAAAAAAAAAGAGATGAACAAAAATGTGTATTTGAATGGAGTAAAAAGTTAGCCCCCAATATTAGGGTAGTATTGCCCCCTTTGGCTGATATAACTTCAGTGAGACGCCTTTTGTAGCTTTTTACCAGTCTCTGACATCGATCAGAAGAAAGTTTGCCCCACTCCTTAACGCATTTCAAGTCACCCCACAGCATCTCAATGGGATTGGGATCGGGACTTTGACTTGGCCATTCCAGGAGACTCCACTTCTTAGTTTTTAGCCAGTCCTCGGTGGATTTGCTGATATGCTTTGGGTCATTGTCATGTGGCAGTGTCCTGTGTTCTTTTTTACAGATGGTTCTTCAAGCACCCTCTGATACAGTCAAATTCATGATGGAACCTGCAATGGTGAGCTGACCAGGTCCTGCTGCAGCAAAGCATCCCCAAACTATGATACTGCTACCTCCATGCGTCACAGTTGGTATGAGGTTCTTTTATTGAAAGGCTGTATTTGGCTTACACCAAACATGTCTACTGTTCTGGTGTCCAAACATTTCAATTTTAGATTCACCTGTCCAAAGATCATTATTGCAGAAGTCATGGTCTTTGTCTTTGTTCACTCTGGCAAACTTCAGTCTGGCCTTAATGTTTCTCCTAGAAAGCAGGTTTCCTTCTTACACACCTCCCATGAAAGACAAACTTGTCTCTTCCTGATAGCAGAGTCATGCAGTTTCACATCGACCGTAGCCAGGGCCTGCTGTAGTTCCTGTGATGACATATTTTTAGCATCTTGTGGTCTGCTCTGGGGATGATTTTTCTTGGATGGCCAGACCTGGGCATGGTGGCAGTTGTTTGAATGTGCTCCACTTGTAAACAATTTTCTAGATGGTGGAACGGATGATGTCAAATACTTCTTTTTAAATATGTATGAATAATATGTGGAGGTGTCCTAATTTATTCCTCACCAGAAATTGCATTCTTTTTAAATTGCATTTCACATAAAGCTTCTTAAAGGCTTTTCTTCTTATTATTTTTTTTATTGTTTAGTTAGATTATTTGGATCCTTCAGTATCATTAAAATTGATTTTAAATATCCATATGTCCAAATATATTTTAAAATATACAGGCTTTCATAGGGTGTCCTAATTTTCTCACATGACTGTAAGTCCAGTACTCACTCTTGTGTTTATTCTGCCTCTGGACCCCACCAGTTCCTGTTAAATTCATTAGTTTGTTTATTGGCTCAAAGCTTATGACCAACATATTTAACATTTAATGTGAAATAAACCAGCAATAAACATAAGACTTATAAGGTCATATAAAATGCTACATAATATTTGTGCATGACAGTATGCTGCCAGCTAACAAGCCAAACTAATGACTGCATTACAGTCTAAGTCAAAAGCAACCCACCCAGCACTTTCACAAACCGCAGGTGGCACGTACAGTAGTCAAGGACGGGACTTTAGCTGACAAACACAGGGAGTCCATACAGGTGGCAGGTTTTGGGGCGGCGGGAGGTGGAGATGGATTTCAGAAGTAATTAGAGATGACATTCTCCAAAGACTGCAGTCAGCATCAAAGTCCCTCGCTCCAAAGGAGCTGTTAGTTTCCTGGGAAAAGGTTAGGAAAGACCCCCAAAGGCCTCAGGCAGTACTTCCCTTTTCCTTCTTCTTTAGTGAAACAGACGTCTGACAACTTGCTGACACTGTACATTATCCCACTGTAATTTTCACTCAGAGAAACATGAAAAGTATCTGAGTGATGAGGGTTTGAATGGTGAAAAGCACAGGGGGTGTAAAAATGAATGGAAACATTTGAAAGTTGATCCCTGCCTCAGCTTTTTTCTTTAATTTTCAAGTACAGGACACAGGGAGGTACCAGAAGAGGAGATGATCTTTTTAAAACAATTATTTGATTTGTTTTTTTTTTAAATATGATTCTTCCAAACTCAATGGTTTGGGACCATGTTTATTAGGTACTTGTTTCCTGGTCAGTTACAGTAGCTAGCAACAAGGAAAGGTGAACACAGCTTCCCTATTAACTGGCAGTGCTGCTTAAAATATCTTCCAGTGCTGGATGTCTGCTGATGACTCTGACTCTGGCTCTAGCTATATTAACCTCCTAAGACCTGAACTCTTTCATGGCATGCATTTTTTATTTCTCTTTGCAAATTGGGCTGATTGGGCCTTTATGGATGTAAAAACAAATAATGACTTTTTTTTTTTTTTACCTGATTTTTGTTTCTGAGAAAAATTAGATCCACATATGAGGACATTAGCTTGAAATTTCCATAGAACAGTGGCAGTATAGTGTCCTCCTAAGTTGATTTCAGGCCCTTGTGCAGCAAAATTTAGTATTTTGGTCTAGACAGCCCAAAATGTGTTGTCCACATATATGGACCTCAGAGGTTAAAACAAAAACTCTGACTTTCTTGACTCAAAGTTTAAGGTTGAGTGTTAACTTTGCACAAAAACTTTCCAGCAACCGTAGAAACATGGTCTTTATATTTAATCACAGTTGAATTTTTAATTACTTTCTTTCTTCTATTGAGGCATTTCTTTCATTGCTTTGGCTCCTATAGTCCATAGTAACACAAAGAAAAATCTCAGTCCACTTAATAGAAGTGATTCTTATAGAAAAAAACAATGGAAAAACTAAATAGCACTTGTGTAAGTAATTTAGGAACCCAGAAGAAATGGAAAAATAAATAAAGGAAATACAAAGTAAATCAAATCCAGCTTAATTCGTTAATAATATGCATATCTTTTAAAGTGCATTAAATTAATAGATCAAGATGATTTAGTGCATAAATGATTAGGAGACAATTTATTTAGTCAGTGTTTAGATATGAACTGTTGGATGAGTTAATACGGAAAAAATTAATTAGGTTTGCTTCTTTTAGTTCTCTTATGTTCTAATATCTGTGCAGATGAGTGTGCTGGGGAGTGAAGGTAAGAACTTCACCTTTGTCCTTAATGATCCTGAGGAAGAAAAAGTTATCTTTCTACTTGTGCATGTCCTTTTTTCATTACCAAGGCCAGGTCAAACTCCTGCTCCAGGGTCCAACAAAGAGTTTTAACTTTAATGTTGTCCTAATATCTCCTGATGGTGAGACGGGGGCAGTCACAAGGTTATCTTTCTACATGTCTTAGTAGTTTTGTTTAAGCATGTAAGTTGTGATGTACTTTGAAGGTATGGCTTCCTGCGGTCGCTGGTCTGACAGTCAGTCGGTGTTTTAAATTCAAAAGCAATAATCCAGGGTCACATCTGGAATCTTGTCTTGCTAGCATAGCTAATGAATTTCTGAAGTGTGGAGCCCTGTGTGAGTCTGATGATCAAAGGGTATTCTGAAGTTTTGCTATCCCACTTCTGATTATTATTTGCCTCTTGAGTTTTGCTGATCTGATCCCACTTTAATATCAGATAGCACACCCCTGTGGAAGGATCATATTTGATAAATCCACTTCAACATCAAACTTAGACAAAAAACATAATTCTCTGAAAATAATAATTCACCTTACCTCTGTTCCTGCAAACAGCAGTTGTTTATTGTCAATTTCAATTCCTAGCTCCTTGACTAACTGATGCTACAGTAGCTGCTTTATTAGATAACACACGAGAGCTGAAGCTGGCTCACCCTAAAAATGTGTGCTGTATAATGCTATTGAATTTCAAGGATAAGACTGATGATATTATTTCCTTTAGCTGGTTGGATAAACTCAGAATAAACAACTTATTTGTTCATTTGTCAGTGCTGTGTGACATTGCTACCCTTTCAGCCTGTCTATAGATAGGTTTCTCACTGAGATGCACAGACAGGCAGGAGGCAGAAAACAACAACAACTGAGAGCCTCCAGTATGAGGATGAAATGTTCATTATTCCAAGACAGAAACCTGTCTGTTGCTTTAGAGTTGGTAATTAGCTATTAGCTCCAGCAGTCTGGTCAGAGTTGTGAATTTTCTGAAGGGTGTGTGAAGTTTTTCTTTGAAACTGCAGAAGTAAATGCCAGTTTTAAAGTAAGACAGCTCGCACTGTTACTGCATCTTCATGACTCTGGTCCAGGCTCTGTTTCTCGCATGCACATGAGTTTCTGTTTGGGGAACGAGTGGCAGCTGAAAGAGGAGCACACTGATTGGTTTGGATGCAAAATGATTCCCATTGTTATGTTTATAATTTTCCAGAAAGAATATTAAATGGGCACAAAGAGTATCTTTTTATGATTCTCTGTGGCTGATCAAAACTGACTCTCTACTGTCACATTGTTCAGGATCAAAGGTCTAGTATGAACTCAAAACCTATTTCAACCAGTAAATAGTATATCAAATATTGTGGCTGTGGGTCTGGAGATGGAGAGGGTCACCTTTGATTGCTGGTGATATCTTTGGCTCCTTCAGTCTGCATGGATGTATGTATGTGTGATGCTTTATAATGGTTAATACAACAAAAAAAGTACTGTAAATTCAGTCCTTTTACCATGTTTCGGTAATTCTCAATATTAGTAGAAGTTTGTGTGACATTATTGCTGCAACCTTCCATTTCTTAGTGAAACGTGTCATATAAACTAGCAATGTCTGTCAAATGTGGTGTGTTTAGTTCTTATTAACCTCTAAACAGTAACTTTGTGAGTTTCCAGCAAGCTACTTTATTTCAAAATGGCCTCTGTGCCACTGGGGGCTAAAGATGGATGGTGTTGTACGATATACTGATTGTAAAGCCCTCTAAGGTGAAATTGAGATTTGTGATATTGAGTTGTATAACTAAAAATGTCTTGACTGTGTATTATCAATCTTTTTTAGAGCCGGTCTGATCATGGGATTTGCCAAAACCATCAAAAATAAGGATCATTACCTGATTTATTCTTTCAGGTCTTTTACTTGTGTTTTTATACAATAAAATGCACTGTAAGGTAAAGGGTAGGGGCACATAACCAAGACTGGCTGGTCATGTTTTGATCTCTTTGGTTTCCATTTAACATACAGTCGTGTGAAAAAATGAAGCACACTTTTCATCCTTCACAGCCATTAAGAGGGGAAGTAACAGTCAGGTGCTGCTTATCAAATGCACTTGATTAACCAATAAAGAGGTAATCAAGTTGCACAAGTTTTGGCAGTTTGCCGGTCTGGAGCATTCAGGTCAAAGTATTCCTTGCAGTGTACAATCTAGCAAATTCTCTCCTAGGCCAAACTGACCAGACCAGAATTGAATTTCTTGAGTATGCATTATTATTGCTTTTTTTGGAAAGGTTGCCAGAATAAGTCATTTTCTCTCTAAAAAGAAGAGAGCCAGCTTGGGTTTCTAAAGTTGCATCTGAATAAGACCTCTGAAACAATGTTCTCTGAGCAGATGACACCAAAGTGGATAAGTGGTGGTGTAGCCAAAACCACACACAGCTTATCAGTGCCACAAAGAATAGTCACGGAAGGGTGATGATTTTGGGCTTGTTTTGCAGTCACAGGGCCTGGGTACCATGAACCTCTTTGTATACCAAAGTAATCGAGTCACATTTAAGGCCAACCAGTAAAGATTGCCCCATTGCCTGACAATGATGCCAAGCACAACACCAGTTCTACAACAGGATGCCTAAGAGGAAAACAGTTGCAGTGACCCATTTAAAGTCCAGACCTCAGGCTGACTGATATGATTTGGTGAAATCTTAAGAGGGAAATGCTGCAAAGAAGAGTAGGATAGAATTCCTCCAAACCAATCTTAGAGACAGAAAATGATTACTACAACATGTCTGTGAAGGTTCTCAGTCATCCAGGTCATTGTAGTCTAAGGAGCTGTAAGGAAAAGGCGTCTGGACTTCTTTAGGTTGCTTGAAGACGTTTCACCTCTCATCCGAGAAGCTTCTTCAGTTCTAGGGTCAAATGGTGGAGAGTCCCATATTTAAGCCTTGTGGGAGTGTCCCTCGTAGAGGGACAATGGGCCCCCTACTGATCCTCTACCTAATCACACGAGGTGTGAAAACGGGTGCGGGTCTCAATCAGCCATGGTTTCGGGTGAACTCATTGTGAAACCTGGCCTCACCCTATCATGTGAATTCCAGAGGACAGATGGCCCAGGATGTGAGTGGGCATTAAGGCGTCTGGGCAGGGATCTCAGAACTGGATTATAGATGGCAGACAGTTGGTGTCGTAAACCACCGCCTCTGTTCAAAGATGGCCGTTTACAGTGGA
>VUQR01028306.1:7322-38602 GCA_015108515.1 Hemichromis elongatus
CGTGTGTGTCCTCATGAAGCATCAAAGCCAGTGTTTCGTGTGTGTGTGTGTGTGTGTGTTGAGCTTTAATGTTTTCATTCAAAACCACTGTCTCTCTCTCTCTCTCTCTCGCTCTCTCTGCCCCCGTGTGTGTGCGTGTGTGTGTGTTAGCGTAGCCACATTAGCACGTATGTTAGCTGACGCTAGCAACAGCCAGCTGTGAGCAGGAGGGCCGTGCTCTAGATGCTGGGCACATGTGGAACCGACGCGTCACATGTCGAGGCTCACATGTGACGGTCTTGTTTCCCTCCAAACTGAGACTGGGTTTGGGACGCCGGTGGCGGGCTGCAACAGGTCGTGTGTTAAACTGCACTGTCACCCTGACCTGTGGGGCTGGGCGGCGTGATCGCTACAGTAAACTGAAGGAAAATACCATCTGAGACTGTTGGTGCCACGGTTCAGGGAGGGTTGGGGGTGATCACCTGTTGTTTCACAGGATGAATCTGAGTGACATCATTAGCATGGAAACTTGGTCTGGGGCTTGTGCAGTAACCACACGTGTAGGTACGACTGTGACTGTGAGGACGAGGACATGTCCATGAGGTCTTTATGTGATAATGATCTTAGATGCAACATGCAGCTTCGCCAGCAGGAGATCATGTAATTGATCACAAAGCAGTGATTCCCAAAGGATGTGCCGGTGTGACAGGTGTATCAGATGTGACAGGTGTGCAGGTGTGACAGATGTGATCGGTCCGGAACATTTCAGCTCAAACAGCAACATCTAGAGAAGAAAGACCAGGAATGCAACAAAGCTGTGGGGTGTTTTTTTTTTACATTTTCTGTCCTTTTTTCTGATCCCGAGCTGATCTCATGGTGGAGTGGATGTGGTCGGGTAAAGGAAGGCAGACTGTTAGTGGAGAAGATCCAAACGAGCTGGTGGAAACACCTCACGTCAGTCTGTGTGGATCAGAAGGTGGATCGCACAGTAAAGTTTGTCGTACTACAGTGCATCGTAGCTCAGTCATGCAGTATTACTCTGTAGTGCACCACAGTGTATAAATATAATCATCATTTCCTTTATTATTTAAGTTTGAAATGATCTCGGTGACAGAGTGTCACAGAGAGAAGATCAGAGCTGAGTCACAAAGAAAGAGTCAAGTTTAATGACTCAGAGTGTAAATATGATCCAGTCAGCAGCTGAAAGGCCTTCACACAGCAGCTCTGTGATGTTTTCATGCATTAAACATACTGTCCACGCTCACCTGGTCTGAACACAGTCGTTCACACTGACACTGGATAATGTCACAGAACTAATTTATTTTTTGGACCAAGCTAGATTTTTCCAATTTTTTTTTTTACATGCAGAGAAACAGCTCTGACCAATCAGATCATTTTGTGCACCACTACTGAGTCCACGCTGACGTGGAAACATTCAAATATTTCCTCTCTGACTTCAGACAAACAGGTAGCTGACACTCCAGGTCAGTGGGCTCCCTGAGATGATTCCTCTGCCTTCTCAGATGTGGTCCAAACAGGAGCTCAAATTGTCCCACTGACGTCCTGAAATATGGACCAAAGCTTCGACTCCACTGAGATTTAGGTGACCGTCAGGCAATAACCTCAGTTTGATTTGAATTAAGAAGCAGAAGGTTAGAGCCCATCCAGGTCTTTATGTCTTTAAGACATTCCTGCAGTTTAACTAATTGTTGTGTGTTATCTGGCTTCATGGATAGATAAAGTTCTCTGTGACATGTATGCTGTGTCTTCTGATGATACTGCCTAAGGGAAACATGTATAATGTAAAATTGGTCCTAGCACTGAACCCTGTGGAACACCGTATTTGACCTTAGTGTATGAAGAGGACCCTCCATTTATATGAACAAATTGGAGTCTATTGGATAGATGTGATACAAACCAATGTAGCACAGTACCTGTTATGGGTGGAGCCGACCCGAATACGGTATTCGGAAAGGCACAAATAACGTGTTTTTTATTTCGAACAAATACTTTAAAAAATATTTGTATTTGGAAATAAGAGAAACTTCATATCAAAAAGCTGAGTTTCCTTATGAGACTGCAGTGCATGACCGGACGAGTGAGTGACGTGTAAAAGGTGACTGACACAGGCTGCTCCACACTGCAACAGACAAACAAACAGTTTATAACTTTGGTGAAGATCAGGAGATTAATCAATGACGCTGCATTATTGACGTCTGCAGTCGGTGCTCTCATGTTTGCTGTGTTTACGTAGCTCTGTTAGCTCGCTCATTTAGACAACAGGCTGTTGACAGAGTAAGGTTAAAGTTCGGTTTAAAAGTATTGTTAAAACAATGCTTGTGTAGTTGTGTTGAACTGAATGCACTTGTGGGAGTTATATGGTACATTTAAGTTACTCTGTCTTTTGCAAACAGCAAGATATCGGCTATAGGCTAGTTAACCTTGGCAAAGCTTCCCGTTGTCCAGTCACTCATTAACAGCTGAAACTCCCCACATGGATTTGGTCAACCAATAGAAAAGAGTGTTGCTGCTGCTGAGCCTCCTCTTGGTCCTCCACCAGCCAAAACACTTGATCCAAATCTTTGTGGAAGCATTTTACATTCAGTGCTGCAGATGAAACCAAACTGATATGTAATGTGTGCAAAAGTCAGATCAGCAGAGGCAGAGATATCAAACATCTGTCAACATCTGTTATGCATAATCACATGACCTTAAAGCACCGATTCCCCCACCAGCACCAGTTCATCATCACAGCCATGTTCTGCCCCTGCAAGTCAGTTTCTCTGTCTGTTCAGCGTCCTCCACCAAGGACGGGTGGTGGTGGGTTCATAATGTTCACAATGGGATTTTATTAGTTGTAGGTTTAACCATGGATGAGGCGATGACTGTTATGTTATTCACTTTTCAATAACGTTCCTTGTTATATGTTTATTGCTGGATTTATAGAAATACATCAACTAACATTGCATATCCATAATTATTATAATGGATATAATTAAAGAATACTTTCACTATAACATTAATTAGAATTGCAATGCAAAAAACTGGATTTTTATGCCTATTTTAAATTTTACTCGAGTACAATTACAAATACTTTCCTCCCTCAACAAATACACATACAAATACCAGCTGCTTTGCACATCTTTAGTACCTGTAATACCTACAGCATGCTCTAATCACTCTACTAGGATATTATGGTCGACAGTATCGAACGCTGCACTGAGGTCTAGCGGGACAAGCACACATCTAGCTACTAAAAAATGCTTTCAAACCTAAAATGGGAATGTAGGCCCAACTAGTTAAAGTGTGATTAAAGTGGTGGGTGGGCTCTTTTACATTTTGAGAGAAGCCAATTGAGACTAATAACAGACTAAATGTTGAGGCTGTCATTTTAAACATCTACATGGATGTTAAAATCCCCCACTATAATTATTTTATCTGAGCTGAGCACTAAATCAGATAAAAAGTCTGAGAAATCAGACAGAAACTCTGTGTATGGCCCAGGTGGACGATAGATGATAACAAATAAGACTGGTTTCTGAGTTTTACAGCTGGGGTGGACAAGGCTAAGGATTAGGCCTTCGTTGATTAATAGGCTGGTGTGAGAAATTGCTGCCACAGCGCCCCCTCTGCCAGTGCTTTGAGGTTTCTGGTGGTTAGAATGACTCGGGGGTGTTGATCCATTTAAACTAACATAATCATCCTGCTGTAACCAGGAGTAAATCGATTTGTTGGTCAATTATTAAGTCATGTACTAACAGTCCCTAAGGGGATGGGGTTTTGGGGAGATAACAGGAGGCTGACGAGAGCCCCAATGAGTCAGGGCTGTTATCGGGGACAGGGGGACCCCAACGTCCTGTAACTTAATAATTAACATGCTCAAAAGTCTTTTGTGTATCACATAAAAGCAAATAATTTAACTACAGTGCAGTTTTTTTTCAGTTTCACTTGGAAACAGCATGTGTGTTTTATGATACATTAAAGACTAAAGTTCACTGTCGCTTTGGGTCCTGGGATGTGTTACAGAGGCTTTATCCCAGTAACAGGATACTGGCTGTAAGGCCGACACACTGGGACGGTGCTGTGGTGTCGGCCTTACGGACACATCCAGGCTGGTGCTGATCACTGGTTTCAATCCTTTGACACTCAGGGAGTGAAATAACGTTTGATAAATGATGGTGCTTCACTGCAGCAGTGACAGGAAACCATTTCACATATGAACACATTTCTAAGTGTGGGCCTGAACACACTCGGGACTCCCACCAACGTGGACTGGTTTATGATCCTGGCTAACACAGATACACGTCTGTGAAGGATTAAGCCCAAACATACAGCACAAACTGTGTTTCATCAAAGTTCGAGTCAGTCTGGGTAACATTCTTAGAGCAACAGATTGAGCAAACTGTATTAAAGGGTGGAGGCCTGTAGGAGGCACTGATGAAGAATGTACCTGTGCTGTGTTGTTTGGTCTGGGCTGATGTTTGCTTCCCTCTCACTTCAGTAAACTATTTTCTATTTTTAGCCCTGGTTTGATCGTCTCTGTTCTTTGTGTTCTTACTCCTGTGCTAGGATTTAATGTTCTAACTCTGGTTTCTCCTGACAGTCATTGTTGGTTTATAACAATAATGTTAGCATCATATTAAAGAGTATTAATCATTATAAAGACACAAATGTATCTCCCTGTTTTCTTTAAAATTTTCTGTTTTTACTGTCCTCCATCACTGCTGGAATATTCTTCTATTTTCTGCTCACACTCACACAGAGATGGATGTGTTGGATCAAAAATAGCTTCATCTATCTTTAGCTGCATCAGTGCTGCTAATGGACCTCCCCACACACACACACACACTGAGGTCTTGTTGTGTATTCTTTGCTGTGCGCACTCCTCAGTGGACAGCAGTTTGTTTGAAAGGACCAGTGAAGAGACACCAGTCTAGTGACATCAACTGAAAACCGGCTCAGACCGGACTGATTCCTGCAGCATGTTTCCTTAAAGACTTTCCTACTTTGATGGTTTTCTTCTTCTTCTATGTGTTTATGTTTACATGAGCCGAACTTGTTCCAATCTTTAAGGCTATAAAGACTCTTTTTGCATTAGTAACTACTCTGAAAAGCTTGCTCCAGCTTGCCAGTATTTTTAGGGTTTTCCATTAGGTGGTTGTACCTTGCACCAGTACAGGGTACAATGGTGCTGCCATCAGTAAAAGGTCAGATCCTACAAGGGAGGCAGGTGGAGGTGGAAGGTGCTGCCGGCGGTTCCGTAGCCAGGGCCTGAAGGTCGAAAGTGCGGTTAGACAGAAGAATGTGATCCGCTTCCTTAGCCAGGGTTCGATAATCCTTCGCTGCCAGAAGCAGAGAGTTGGCGAGGATGGCTCTCACAGCAGCCGGCAGTTGTCAGAGAAAGAGGTGGGCAAAGAGGAATCCCCTGTCATCCGAGCAAAGACAGCAAGTTCTCCATTAGCTCAAGAGCCGTACTGCCACCCAGGCCTGAGAGGGAGAGGAGCTTTTCGGCTCGCACTGCATCAGCGAGGGTGCAGCGCTGAAGAAGCTGCTTTTTCAGGGTGGCGCATTTCCCTTGGGCAGGGTCGTCACACGACGGGTGGCTAGTGGGTCAATCGAGGCCACCACATGGTGATACTCCGTGTCGTCAGCCGAGATACTGCGAAGGGCGAAGTGAGCCTCCACACGCATGAACCACAACGGGGGAGTGTGGAGCCAAAAGTCCGACAGCTTAAGCACCACAGCAAACACAGCTGCAGCAGGAGGTGGAGGCCCGGCGGCTGCTAATGCGTCCAGAGCGGAGCCGGTGTAATCCACACACAGTAACATGTTCAAGTCGGGGGTCACCAATGCGGACGTAAACACACACGACATGAGAGCTCCCACTTCTCATTCCAACTTTATCCTTGAACTTCAACAACTGATTATGTCACGCTGCAGGGTGTGAGTGGAGCGCTTCATCAGTCCACCACACTATGAAGATAAAACACGAAGTGACTGAACACACGCTCACAGGAGGAAAACTGAAACTCGGGAGATGGACTATGATCAATAACCATAATTATAAATAAGAAAAGAAAACAACCAAACATGGTAAGAAAACAGAATAAAAGCTTGAATATGAAACGAAACCATTAAAACCATGAAACAACATAAACCATGATAGAGAACTTCAGGTTCAGCAGCTGTTCTGTGACCGTCTCAGTGGTTTAATGAGGTTTTCTTCACTCGCTCCGAGGCGCTGATGATGGTTCAGGTCCTCGTTTTTTTAGAAACAGTGATCACTGCAAAGGTTTCATCCTGTCAGGCAGTTATTATTGGAGACCACACAACTGCAGTGCTCTGAGCAGCATCAAAATAACTCCTCAAAGTGCTTTTCACTGGTTTCCTTGTAACTGTAGCTCATCACTGATTCTTCTGTTCCAGTCCTGATGTAGTGCAGCTTGTGCAGCCGTTAGTTTTACTTTATAATATGACCACAACTAATGGTGTACGTCTCCTGTAATTAAAAAGAGCTTCAAAAGTTAGATTTTTACAGGAAACAAAAAAAACAATTTCACTGTAAGTAAATGTACGTACTGCATAGGAAATCATAGTAAGTGTATAATGTGACAGATCATATTTCCCCGTCTTACATCATCAGTATGCTGTAGTTTTGTTTTTATTATAGAGTGAATGAATCTCTGTTTTTTGGTTGATGTGCATGAAAGATGCTCTTTTCATTTCCCCCAGCTTATAGTGGAAGTGAAACACAGCGACTGTGAAAGGAAAATAAACAATTTAGACCTCCTCCATCATCATGAGGTCACATATGTGTGTAACTTATGACTGAGGTTCTGTTCTTGTAAGTTACAAAGACAGGACAGTCGTTATCTGTGTTCCAGCTCGCTTTGAGTCTTGATCTGTGTGTGCGTGTGTCTGTGTGGTGCCTCCTGCAGGTCTGTGGGTCACCTGTCAGTCACTCAAATGTGTGATCATCACCGCTCACATCATCATGTCAGCTCGCCAGAGGTCAGGGGTCAGCTCTTCTTGACTTTAATTAGAGTCCTTTGAGCTTTACGCAGACTTCACACAGTGAGGATCTGTTAAACCTACAGACACACAGACAGGTGAGCAGGGTGCCTCTGAGGCTGATGGGTAAGAGCAGGTCACAAATGCTGTGCCGCCGCTCCGTATGTCTGTCTTCATCTTTATGAATCGAGCGTGGCTCCTCCTCCGGCTGGTGATGTCAGCTGCCAGGCAACGGAGGCTCTCAAGAGCCTTCCTGTTACTATGGCAACCGCATCTGTGGCACCATCTCTGCCTCTCGTTCTCTACTTTCCCAACAGCTACCTGGTTTCCTTTTATTCCCCATTTCTCTCACTCTGACAATCAGTTCATCCTCCTCCATCTTTCCCTTCCATCTTTAAACTCCTCCCTTCCTTCCCTTCCTTCCTTTCCTTCCTGTCTGTCCTTCCATCCCAAACTCATCTGGGGAGAAACAGTAATGAGTCTGAGTGTGTTAGTGTGAGGACAGTTTTAAACAGTGTAAACCTGTTTAACAGGAGTGTGTCACAGCTGAGGAGGGTCAGAGGAGGTTTCAGGAGTTTCCTGAAGTTTGGCGTTCCTCCCTGGTGCTCGGGTAGGCTGCAGGGAGTCCGGGTGATGTCTGAGAGCTCCCTGACGAGGGGTGTCCAGGAACAGGGACAGTGGAGGGGACTCAGCTGTGGGGACAGGGTCCTCATGCTAACAGCTAATGCTAACCCCCATCTGTGTCTCTGCAGAAGTACCGTTACCAAGACGATGAGACTCCGCCTGTTGATCCCAGCCCCGGTCACATGACCCAAGGACGCAGCGCCGAACTGAGCCACGCAAACCTGGACGGATACACACACCCGGCTGCAATCACAGTACGTACACACACACATAATTTTCTCATTAGTGTGATAAAATAAGTTGCCCGACACATTTTTTAATTAATTGCACAAACAACGGCAGATGTGCAAATATGACACAAACGCTAAATTGTGTAAATAAATATTTAATTTATTTTGTCTGTTTTAATGTGAGGAAGCAGCTCTTCATCTGACCAACAGGGGGCAGCATCAACCTGCCTGCAGCTGTCACTGTGCAGGCTTGTGTCAGCGTGTGTGTGTGATGCAGCTCAGTAGGTGTAATAATAGAACACCATCAGGGGTCACAGAGTGTGGAGCTGACTCACACTGATGTCACACATCTGGAATCCCTGGAAAGGTCTCAGAGGAGGCTGGAGGGAGACAAGGGGACTGTGGGCATGTTCAGATGTCCTTGTCCAGGTTTAAGGTCCTGGAGGAGCTTGTCGGGGGAGGTGAGTGTTTCTGTGAGACGTGCTGAGGTGGTTTAAGGTGGTTCTGCGTGTCATCACAAACACGTTTAAGGTTTCTGATGACACGCAATAATATTTGAGGTTTGATCTGAAGGTTTTAGGGTCCTGGGGTCACATATAAGAAATTCCAAGTGTTTAGGATGACCTTTGTTTTTCATAGGGTGTGCTGGATGGTGCTTGAGGATTTTGCCGTTTTATTTGGTTTTGCAGGTTTAAAGGTCCTTGGGACCTAAAAAAAAGAGTGCAGGGGCTCAACATTGGGAGGCTCCAGGATCCTTGAAAAGGTTTGGAGGGTTCTTAAGGATTCTGTGGAGATGTGAGGAGGCGTGAAAAAGAGGGCACAGGTCTGAGGTCTGTGGAGCTCTGATGTCTGTAGAGGATTGTGGAGGTCTGTGGAGTTGTGAAAAGGTGTGAGGAGGTGTAAGGAGGTCTGTGGGAGGTCCTGTCACATCATCAGGTCTCCGATGCTCTGCTCACCTCTGAAATGCTCCACGAGCTGACTCCAGGATAGATCTGTGCACTGCAGTCACTGTGATGTCACAGGCTGCAGATGAGGTCAGCCCCAGACCCCCACCCTCATCCACCCCCATCATTAATATTCAGAGAGAGAAGGGTGGGGGAGGGGAGGTCAGGCTCATGGCCACAGGAACCTCTCCATGCTTAATTACTGACACACACACACACACAGCGTGGGCCGCTCGTGCCCACTCTGAATCTGATGCTCTGCTGTCTGCTCCCCTCTCTCTCTCTCTCTCTCTCTCTCTCTCTCTCTCACCATGGCAACGGAAAGAATGGCAGAAAGAGGAGAGACAAGAAGAAGGGGGTGTGGGGGTGGTGTTGCCATGGCAACAGCATTAGCCTGTGTGTGTGCTTGCTGAATTCCTGCTTTTTGTAGGAATCCACCCCCCCCCCTCCCCCGATTTCTTTATGCCCCTCCTCCTCATCTTCATCTTTCATCTCTCTCTCTCTCTTTCTCAGCCGTTGGCTAAGTGACATCACAGAGGGGAGGGGATTCCTTCAGAGATCGAGGGGGGTGGGGGGTAGAGAGACACAGAGTGACAGAGAGAGAGGGAGAGAGAGAGGGGTGTGCAGTGAAGCATGAGGGTTGAGCGAGGAGAGAGAGAGAGAGGGAGCGGAGGAGTGATGATCAGCTTCTCTCTCTCTTTTTCAGAGCCACGCTCATCCCTCCGTCTCATTTCTCTCCATCCAGAGAAGGATGCTCACACTCTCTCTCTCTCTGTGAATGTGTGTGTGTGTGGGAGCTGTCAGTCATGTCTCTGCGCTCAGTTAACGGGATCCGACGCCTCGCGGTGTTAACGGGTTTGTGCTGAGCTCGACCTTCCTCCCCTCTCCTTCTCCTTCGTCTTCTTCTTGGTTAATTATTCATCCGTCTCTACGCCGCCGCTCTTTATGTAACCGCCTGCTAAGGAGAGAGACAGGAAGTGATGTTCGTGTCCGTGTGGTACGCCAAGAAGATGGGACGACGATTCATCAACAACGTGCGGAGAGCCAAGAGGCACAGGCAGAGGATGATGGTAGGACACCTTCATTTTATAGCCCTCGTTAGCACGCCATTGGCTCAACAGGGCAGGGGGCGGGGCCTGTGGCCAGGACAATGTGGTAACCGGGGTGAAGTTCGAGTGAATGTAATGGCGGTCTGTGAGGAGGTGTGAGAGGTGGAGGAGAAAATGTGGGTGTGTGGGCCGATTTCAGGTTCATGGACCTATCCAGATGTTTCAGAGGACGTGACATCATCACAGCTGGATCCTGTTTAAAGAAATGTAAATGTCACGTCACGGCGATGCTTTTATACCTCTCCAGCTGTCACCATCATCATCGTACATCATCACAGCCATCATCATCATCATCAACTCCAGGGGCCTGAACTCCTCATCCGTACCTCTGCTGAGCTCACTGGGTGCTCTGAACGCAACACGATGCGTTTGAGGGAATAAGTGCATGGTATCTGAGTCCAGCTGTGGGAACCGCAGGATGCTGCACCTGTGTGTGTGTGTGTGAGTGTGTGTATGTGACCCTTGGCTGCTATGATTTTGGTAGCTTAGTATTAGCTCCGCCTCTTTTACGTTAACCCACCCACTGGACAATGAACCATGTGACTTGCGGGGGTCAGTGTGCTGTACTGCTGGGGGTGACACACCTGCCTCGCTGTGACCTCCTGTATGTGTGTGTCTGTTGGACTTGCTCGAGTATGTAATGAACTCCATTTCCCATTAGCACCAATCGTAGTTAAAGGCTACGGGGTGTTAAGTGTGTGTGTGTGTGTGTGTGTGTGTGTAAAGCTTAATTAAGAGGACGTCCCAGTGGTGTTTGACTGCTGTCCTGGTTTCATTGCTGTAACGTTTAAATAAAGCTGATCGAAGTGTGATCACATGACCACAGACACTGTCATGACAACCTGCTGGTTTGTGGATAAAACTCAGGCTTCAGACGTGGTGGATGCTTGTCCTCCTGCTGATGGTTGTCTGTGCACACAGTGGTTACAGATTCTTGTATGTACAAAATCCAATTAATCAATATCTGTATTTTAACCTTTGAGCAACAAGATCAAAGAATAAAAGCTTTGAAGTCTAATCTTAAAAGTAGAGATAGTGTCTCTCTCCTGAATCCAAACTGAAGCTGATTCCATAGAAGAGGGGCCTGAAAACTGAAGGCTCTGCCTCCTATTCTACTTTTAAATACTCTAGGAACAACAAGAACTGGTTTTAGCACTGAACCCTGTGGAACACCGCTATTCCTCTGCAGAGGTACATAGCTGATTATTAGAGATAGGTTGATCAGATTAAAGATTGACGCATTACTTCTTTGAGCAGTTTTGTAGGAATGGGCTCCAAAGGACACGTTGATGTTTGGACGAAGTAGTTAGTTAACTGGGAAAGATCAGTTGGAGAAAAAACGAATATCTGTCTGTAAACGAATATCAATGGTACTAAAAGTAGCTGTAGATAATGTCACATGTGTTAAAGTTTTATTTCTGAGGAACTTCATGAAGTCATTACTGGTTACCTGGACTGGATCAGCTGGTCCTCTGGACCTGCAGCAGGTTTAATGTCTCTGATGGATCCTGACCTTCAGCATTCCTCAGCTCAGGTTCATTCCTTCAGAAACAGGAAGCAGGTCTGAGGATGTGATGGGGATGAAGGGCTCCTCATCTTCAGTCACAGCTCATCTTGTGAGGACTCTGCACAGCTGCTCACTCAAAGAGTGGACGTGAGAGCCTGAGATGGTCCCGAACTCTGAGAGCAGCACAGTCACTGCTCGAGGCTGAGAGACATAATCTCACAGTGAGAGAGAGAAAAACAGAGTGTGCTGTCAGGGATAACAAGGAAGAGATTTAATTAATTCACATAGATTAAACCTCTCCCTGTGAGTCTACCTCTCTCACCCTCTCTCTATCTGTTTACTGTTCATGGTGTTCTTTCTGCTGTGTGCGGTTTGTTGGAGGCTTGCTGGAGTGAGTGCACTCAGCTCTGAAGTTCAGCCTGCTGGTGCAGGACTCTGGTGTGAGCTGCCTCAGGCTGTCAGCTGCTGGGTGGAGCAGTTTGTGGGTGGGGTGGTCAGGTATGACAGTGTGACGTAGATAAAGTGGTAAACAGCTCTCTCAGTCCCGTTTCCTGTCTGGTCAATCTGCTGAGAACATCCATCTCCATCAGGAACACAGGGGTGGGGGAGGTATCCAGGAGCACTCCTCCTCCGTTACACGGATCCCTCTCAGGGAAAACACGCCGTCTGCCTTAAAGTCAGGTTTGAATTAGGAGATGTAAAAGTTCAGGATCAGTAACTCTGATCACAGCGCTTAGGGAACGCCTGAGGATATGAGGCGTTTCCATTGTGGGATGGGGGAGGGGCATCTCATTGGCTCATGTCAGCATGTCGGTTGGCTGGTGTAACGGATACAGAGCAAGCAGACAGAGACAGAAAGTGAGAGTGAAGCTCTGAGGTCTGTGGGTCAGTCACAGGGACACGATGAAGACGACAGAGCCAATGAAGCTGCTGTGAAGAACAGTTACTCCTTTATGGAAGGCAGAAGTTTTACAGACAGTAAAGGATCAGGAAAGGCTGAACCTCCAGGAGGTCTCCACACTGGAGAACCTGAAACATCAAGTCAGGGATGATGATTAGCTCCTCGTTTTTTTTATATGAGCTCGTCTTCTGACACGAGCAGTTTCAGGCTGGTTCTCCTCTCTCAGACATCGATGGAGTGATCACATGTTAGAAATCAGAGCAGGAAACAGAGGATGCTCCAGCCTCAGCACAGGCAGACGGGCTGCTGTAAAGTGTTACAGAGGTGCAGCGGTGAGGTTCGAGGAGACCTCAACCTCAAACCATGAGAAGCTCATGCTGACCCTGAGAGAAGCTCATTAGCTAGGTTGAAACAGAAGGCACACCTGGAGCCTCAGCAAAGCTCGACTTCACAGACTTTAAAGTTTCAAATGTAATGTTTTAGAAGCTTTTCAGTAACTCCAGTCAGGCTTTCTGATCACTCTCAGAGTTTCTGTGGCAGTGATTGCTGACATCTTATTACTGTACTCAGATAACAGGCTTGAAACGGGCCTTGTATGGAGATACTGTGCTTCCTGTTCTGCTCTTAGACTGTCAGCGCATGCAGATGATGCTGTTGTTACTGTTACTAAACCAAGTGATGAAACGTTTCTGAAACACAGTATGAAACATTTTGGAGACATCTCCTCATCCAGGATGAACATGGTTAGGTTTATGGTGACGCTCTGATAGTGGGGAGAGGACTGCAGAGGACTGTGTTACCTGTGGACTCACCTGGAAACAAGGACGGTGCTGAATGACTCAGTCCTGAAGGAGACTTTCAGTTGATCCTGGTCACATGTGTCTGACTCTCACGTCAAGGACAGGACAGGACTCAATTTAATGTGAACATGTTTTCGCATGTGGATGGTCCAACCGTGGACCATGCTCCTGCCGTCCTCTTCAGTCAGTGTCATCGTGCCTCTCTCGCCCTCTCTTTCTCCTGCTGTCAGCCTCTCTCTCTTGCCCTCTCCCTCTCCCTTACTCTCTCCTGCTGCCAGGCTACCTCTCTCGCCCTTTCTCTCTCCTGTTGTCAGCCTACCTCTCTCTCTCTCCTGCTGTCAGCCTGCCTCTCTCGCCCCCTCTCTCTCTGTTATATAAGTGTATTGGAGCTGCTGCAGAGTCTCCAGAGATGAGCTGAATGAAGTGAACTGTGTGTTTTAGTGTTGATGCTCGGGCCTTTAGGGACTGAAGCAGAGTTCACTGTGTTACTAACACACACAGACACACACAGACACACACACAGGTTTATCCTCATTGTGGACGTCCTGCTGTATCTGGTCTGTTGGTTGTCGGCGTGTTTCTGCCTGACTTTAAATATTTGATGCTTCACTTCTCATGTGAGCATCACACAGACACGGCTGATGAATGTATGAACATAAACAGATTATACAGTGAGCGCCTTTAAACAACAGAGAGAAGCACTTTTTAACAGAGCCTGTTAACTAAATTACATCACTGTGTTACAGGCTCTGGTTTCCACGGAAACGACCCACAACTCGGGATAATGTGATTTCCACATTGAGCTGTGATGAGAACACAATATTCTTTATTAATCACATAATTTGCAGTCATGAATGTGTGAACTCACACCTGTAAGCTGCTTAAACACTCACCTGTCCCAGCCCCGTCATGTTACCATGGTGACTGTTTACAGGTGTGTGCTTGTGCACAGTGACTACACATTAGTCTAAACGTGCACAATTCTGACCACTGACAAGGTCTTTGAATGTGACATTTAAGCCCATTAGATGGAGGCGGGTCACTTCCTATTGTCCAGCAGCAGCCGGGTCGACCTCAGAGGCTCTGAAAGCAGCATCTGGGGACACTAACCTTAGTGTGTTCATGACAAACATTAACCACGACAGCATGATGAAAACCATCTGCAGCCTGGGACTTCTGATTCCATCATGTTGTTTTCATATAATGCAAGGCAAACAGGGGCCAGGGCCCCCCAAAACAGGCTGTAATTGAGGCCCTGAAGTACCCATCTTCATTAGAACATCAATTCCACTGGTCCCTGCTGGACTCGACTCAGTTTTTAGGCTTGTCAATCAGGACGCAGTTCCTGGTACCAGGTATTTTTTCAGTACCTACTTGGCGGGGCCAAAAATGTGACATCAACAGACTGCATACCACCGATTAGCCTGTCAGTGACATTAGCGGATCAGTCATGATAGCAGTTCCCTACCGCTAACAGACTCTCCGTTTTAAAAAACTCACCAAGTAGAGTACGGTTGAGTAGGTGCTAGTTAGCTAGCTAACTTAGGTGGTGGGTTCATGGAGATCCTGATCCCTTCACTCTGGTTCTTCTCATGCTCCAGCTGTGTTAAAGACCTCCATCAGTGTGTGATGGGTGGAGATTAGGTGGAGGTTACAAATCAGTTGTGACATGAAGCAATACAAACAGAGGACCTGACGCTGAACAGAGGGAGACAGGACGGGTAATCAGGGAAGTTGAAACACCTTGGAAACGCAGCTGACACAAATAAACATCAAGTAAAACTTGAGTAAAACACACCATACTGAACATGGAAACAAGACTTTCAAAATAAAACAGGAAACACGGAGAGACGTGAACTGTGGCACACAAGAGACAAAAAGAGAGGGAGAGGAACACAAGGGGACCCTACGTGACAAGAAGATAACATACAACACACAGACAAAGACTCATAAACAATGAGACCAGGGTGATAACACAAAATAGACAAAAACCTAACAAAATCCTACCTAACAATAACAACACAAAAGCATATTTCCAATATAAGATAAGAAATCAAAAAAACAAAATAAACTGAAAAATGTGGGCTCACAAACGCAGCCCCTGACAGGGAGGCCATGGTGGCTCAGTGTCGGTGTGAGTGTGAGGCAGGAGGACTGATATGATCAAACATGTTATAAACATACGTTCACGTGTGATTAATAACCTGTTAGCATAAGGTGGTAGGAGCACACCCTGCTGCTCCACCTGTAAAGGATGTCATACCTTAAAAGTGATCAGGTCAGAGTTCACCGGCTCGTCGGCCAATCAGAATCCAGTACTGCATCTTTTGATTTATCGGCTGCTGTCTGTAGAGCTTTAAACAAACCATCAAACATCCTGCAGATATTTTTACCTGCTTTAAAGCCTGAGCTTTTATTAACTTCTATTTTTATAGCAGTGTGAAGATCAAAGGACGTCCAACCCTCAGACACGTTGTCAAACAAGCTCATAGTTTCCTGTCAGAGAAGCTGTTCCAACTGTTTCCTGTCTGGCTGCAGGATCATCTGAATGTGTCACTGCTCAGCGTGAAGAGAAAACATAGAAGGTGTTACAGTGTTTATCTGTCTCTGCTCCAGCTGTTAGCAGCTGTTTCACTCTGAGTATCTCCTTGTGTCATCATCTCACACCTACAGCTCACAGCTCACCTGGACCGTTAATCCAAACTGTGAGCATGGTGAGGTCACTGAGAATGAACTCTTATATTTAACATGTGTCATTTAAAGTCTGCATCTGTAATCTCAGCAATCTCAGTTCTAGTTCAGTTTGATGGTCAGAGCTGTGGTGGCAGGTCTAGTTCTTCCACCCAGACTCACCTGAACAGCCCGCATGACCTCACTGTGTGCAGTGGGACAGGACAGAGGATCATGAATGTGGAGGCAAAGACAAGTCAAACGTGTCTCATTAAGAGTCCTGAGAATCAGAGACCAGGCGGGGAAATGCTGGATCAGAACCAGGTGACCCTGAACCCTCCCTTAGGTCAGCACTAGGTGGCCGCCCCTCCCTGGGTCTGACTCTGACGGAGATATCTGACTTGGTGAAAACAGCCTGATGGAGGCTTAGATATGGTGTGTATCACTTCACCTGGTCTGAATACATCAGGTGTAATTACACAGCTTTAAATGACACTGTTGGAGCTGTGACTGTCGATGATGTCACGATGATGTCATGATGACACCATCACAAGGCTTTTTGTCCTGTGTGAGGTTGTCTTGCAGAGCGGTGTGTGTGTGTTCTTCTGTAATAAAGTGTGTGTAAAACAGTGAAATGAAGCCGGCAGAGGCCAAACAGCGGGCATGGACAGATAGGCTCCGCCCCCCAGCAGCCTTTACATGGACAAATGCTGAGGAAGGCAGGTGGATGATGATGGATGAGGTGTTAGGTTTTATTGATGAACGCGCTGAACCCTTCGTGTGCATTTAATGAGCCGAGCGAGCGCCGCAGCAGGAAGTGATGTAATAACCGTGTCTCCAAGCACTCATGAGTGCATGGAGCAGATGATATGAGAGCTGGTTGCTATAGATACGTCTACAGTTGCCTGGGTAACCAGGCCCCTTGAGGGCTCAACAGCTGTTACCATGGAGTTGCCGTGGCGATGAGCAGAGAGATTCTGGGATCTGATTTAACCCTTTATGTGTTTTTTTGTGTGTTTTTACAGATGAACGGATCAGAGGGAGAGCTGGAGTACGAAGAGATCACGCTGGAGAGGGTAACACACACACACACACACAGAAACATCTAACACATACACTTGTTTTCATATGTTAGTGAGGACATCTAGTTGACAGAATGCTTTCCTTACCTGTTTACCATAACCCTGACCCTTACCCTTAACCTAACCATAACCTAATAGTAAAACCACATTTTGAGTCTCAAATAAGCCTTCAAACTCATGGGGATGGACATTTGGTCCCCATAAGGACTGTTGATCCCATTAAGTATAGTAACAGTTGAATTTTTGATCTTTACATAGTGTAAGTGTGAACACACACTGTAACAAACACACGTGTAGTGGTGAGAAACACTCAGTCCTCGTGCTACTTCCAGCTCGTCTCTGTTTTTAGACGCATCACTCTGATTTTAAAAGGCGCTGTCACCCTCTGAATATAAGCCCCGCCCTCCTGACATCAGCAGCTTATTTTTAGCTCCTTTTAGAAATCAAACCAGTGAACCTGAAGTTTAATCAGCTGGTCTCAGATCTGCTTGCAGAGGCACTGCTGTCAGCACACACAGGAGTGATTTCATGAGTCACCTCCCATCAGCCCTTCATGTACTCTGTGAGGATGATGATGAGGATGAGTGTGGAGGTGTGTCAGAGACAGCAGGTGGACAGAGGCACTGATATCTGTCCACAATGAGTGAGGAGGTCTGCAAACACATCTGCATAATTCATGAACAGCTCATGCATGAATATGACCCACAGGCAGAAACACCAAAGAAGAAGAAAACAGGACCTGAATGAGACGTTCCTGTCAGGGCTGATGATGATGATGATGCCGGGTTTAGTTCTGCTGTAAAGACACATTAGTGAAAGGACTGCTGGGTAATGTGAGGCTGGACTGGATCTCCTGATGGTCCAGAGAGCTGCAGGAGTAAGAGGAGCAGGAGTGAGTAGGAGGAAGTGGAGGAGAAGGATGCTTAGACTCTGTCCTGTTAGAGGAGATGAAGCTGAGGCTCGTCTCTGTGGGCGTGTTTAGCCGTCAGCTCGCTGCTTCCTGCGGTCACATGGACAGCAGCTGTCATGGTGACATCATCACGGGAAGTGGAGCAGAAACAAATCCTCTGCTCCATCTGTGAAACTCTCCTCCGCCATGTTAACCTGCTGCAGAGGCTGACCTGACCTTTGACCCTAACACTGTTTAAAGCTGCCATTACATGATGTGTGGGAGGAAGGCAGAAGACCAGAATATGGGACTGGGACAGGAATGTGAACAGAAGCAGGCAGCTTTAAAAAAGACCAAGTACAAAGTAAATCTCAAACTGAACTTAACACACACAGAGCCAGTGACTTTCAAAATAAAACAGGAAGTGATAAACACTGAGAGAAGGGCTTAAAAATATTCAAAATAGACACAGGGGAGAGGAAGGATAGACTATGAGGTAATCATGGAACTAACAGCAGAGTAAACAAGTTTCTGAAGGTCTCTCAGGGTCATTACAGCCTCACTTTACTTCTCAATCTCCTCTCTGAGAGCTGAAGATCCATCATTCAGGTTTGGACATCAGATTGAGTCTGATTAAAGCACCAATATCTGCTAAGCTACTAAGCTTATGAGCTGGGTGTTAGTGTAAGTGGGGGCTCATCCAGGATCCAGATACAGGAAGACCCAGGTCTTCTCTCAGGTAAACCAGGGTCTGGACCACATGTCTGCATCAGGAGCAGTGTGTTCATGAGTGTGTAACTGTGTGTGTGTGTGTTCAGGGTAATTCTGGTCTAGGCTTTAGCATCGCGGGAGGAACCGATAATCCTCACATCGGAGACGACCCCTCAATCTTCATCACCAAGATCATTCCCGGAGGAGCCGCTGCCCAGGATGGACGTCTCAGGTGCGCACACACACACAGAAACACACACACATACACGTTTGTCTTTGTATTTTCTGAGGACCTAAAGTTAAGCCTCTCACCTTTAAAGGACCAGGTCACCTAAACCTGATCACACCTGAGCCCTTAAACAGTTGTTTAAGGAGGTGACAATGACTGTCTCTCTTCATCTCCAGGGTGAATGACAGCATCGTATTTGTCAACGATGTGGATGTCCGAGAGGTCACTCACTCCATTGCCGTGGAGGCACTGAAGGAGGCGGGGCCTGTGGTCAGGCTGTACGTGCTACGGAGACGCCCACCAAGCGAACGAATCACACAGATCAAACTGATTAAAGGACCCAAAGGTGAGACAGGAGAAGAGGTGTTCATCTCATATGTAACCGTGAATCCAGCTGCTCTGCCGCCCTCTCCTGGACTGTTAGAGTCATTACAGTTATTTTGTTGGTTTTATGTCCGCTCTAGAAGAATTACAGATATCACAGACGTTTCAGAGATTCACCTTTATAACCCATTACACTGTGAATCCTCGTACTGTAGTGATGTTTAATAAACCTGTTTTAAATAAAGTTTGATTAAACAGGAAGCAGAGACTGCCTGAAACACACCTGATCCTACACATTGAACGTGTCACCTCATATGGAGCCTGTCACACCTGGAGATATATGACTTTATATATTTTTATATTTTTAATATTTTGTGACACTCTAAGACTCTAATTATTTCAGTAGCATATTTTAGTTTAATTAGTTTAGTTTGTCACATTTTTAATTTGTAAACGTTGTTTTTCATTAGTCAGTTTTGATCTTCAGCACTCGCTGTGTTCTGTGGTTTTGTAACAACCCCCGCCCCCCGGTGCAGGTCTGGGTTTCAGTATAGCGGGTGGCGTGGGGAACCAGCACGTCCCTGGAGACAACAGCATCTACGTCACCAAGATCATTGAGGGTGGGGCGGCACACCGTGATGGACGGCTGCAGATCGGAGACAAAATCCTGGCAGTATGTGACATCACACGTGCTCACTCTGACACGCTAAACTGATGTGACTGTGGTCTAATGTGAGGCTCCGCCCCCCGGCAGGTAAACCACATGTCTCTGGAGGACGTCCTGCATGAAGACGCAGTGTCGGCCCTAAAGAACACGGGAGAGGTGGTCTATCTAAAAGTGGCCACGCCCACCTCGCAGTACATCCACCCAATTGATCGATACAGCCCACCCGACCTGACCAGCTGTATGTACACCTGTACACCATCACACTGACTAGACCCGCTCACATGTTGATTACAGTAATAATACTGTAATTTTAAAGTAAATAGTACTGTACATAGTACTGTAAATAGTACTGTATATCAGTCGTCTGTACAGATGTCAGTTCACTCTGAATGATGACTTTAGTTTTCCTGCAGCGCCCCCAACAGGACAAACTGTGCACTTTCAGTTCAGATTAATTTTTAAAAGATGAAACAATGAGTCAGTCAGGCTTTAAAATTAGTTTAATGAGGTTTTCCTTCAGTGGGAGAAGCTCCAGGAATGTTTGATCCTACCAGGCTTTGATCCTGATGCAGGTGAACTCAAGACTCAGAGTCAGAGGAAAGTCCAGCATGTTTGATTTTCTATGCATAAGATTATCATCCATAACAGATTAATCCAGGATAATGTGTCAAACATACAGTCAGCAAGCAGTTAAACCTGTGACCCTGATTCAGGTGTCAGAGATCAGCTGCTGACTCTTCAATCTTCTCTGCAGCCTACATGGAGCCCGACTACATGTGCGACTACCCACAAGCTCTCCCTCCACCGTCGCCACGACGATACTCCCCCATCCCCCGTGGCATGATGGGAGAAGACGAGTACTCGAGGGAGCCTCGCAGGGTGTGCGTGCAGCGCGGCTCCACTGGCCTGGGGTTCAACATTGTGGGTGGAGAGGACGGAGAGGGCATCTTCATCTCTTTCATCCTCGCAGGAGGCCCAGCAGACCTGAGTGGGGAGCTCCGCAAGGGAGACCAGATCCTCAGTGTGAGTGTAATACACACAACCAAATACACACAGCAGGTCCTCATTACACAGAGTAGATGAGTTATTTTAAGAAAAACATGATCAATAAATCAACCAGGTGTTAGTTGTAAACACCCGGTGAAGTTATCGATCATGTTTTTCTCAAAGTAACACTTTTCATTAAAAACTATGATGTCCAAAATCATAGGAATCCTTCAGGCTCTCAGACGCAACTACAACAGAAAAGTAATCAGAGTACTCTGGGGAGTAACTGTTGTTACCTCAGCACTGGTCCTCAGTCATTGATCAGTTTGTAACCAACAGAAACAAAAGTGAAACCAGGCTGCCTCCTGCTGGTCAGGCAGAGGAACTGACTACAGATTCACTCATCTAACATATACCTGTGTGTGTGTGTGTGTGTGTGTGTGTGTGTGTGTGTGTGTGTGTGTGTGCAGGTGAACGGGGTGGACCTCAGGTACGCCACCCATGAGCAGGCAGCAGCAGCTCTGAAGAACGCCGGGCAGACTGTTACCATAGTAGCACAGTACAGACCTGAGGGTGAGGACACACACACAGTCTGGTTTTCATATCACAGGGAGATCATCTAATGGGCATAATGTTTTCCCTAGCTGCTAACTGTAACCCTGACACTAGAACCACATTTTTAGTCTCAAAAACACCTTTAAACTTGAGGGAACCGGCATTTTGTCCCTATAAGTATAGACAAACTTCCAATCCAGTCCTCAAACAGATATCTAAACATGGTGCACACACACACACACACACACACACACAGGTGACACAGGGGCCGTTTCTCAATACTCAAGTAGGCGAGTCCGTACTCACGTTCTAGTCCAGACTTCTTAAGCACACACAGAACGAGAACGCAGAAACGCAGCGCGATCGTTCTACAGCTGGAACAGCAGCGTAGTCGATGACATCACCATCCTGGAGTGTTTACTGCATCCCCTCTTAATTAAACTTTGTTTTTTATTTGCAATGGAGATTACACATGATGTAGTAGATCTTTTTTTAAGTATCTTGAGCACTTTGGCAACATTGGCTTTCATGTATCATCTGTTTGATAAGCTAATAAGCTTCTTACAGTTCAGCACAATCACTACATGACACAAACACGAGCTGGATCTTATTAATAAACATGTGTACATGTGTGTCTGAATAAAAACAAACAGGTCACATGTTAGAACACTTTTATTTATTTATTTAAAAAAGAAAAAGAAAAAAAAGAACACTTTTATTTTTATTTCAGTAGACACTCAAAACTTACAGTAGACAGTCTCCGCCATTGCTGCATTTCAGTTTTGGATGAAATGCATTCTGGGATATTTTGCTGCACCAAGCACACAAGTCACCACCGATGCATCGTTAAAACGGGAGGAGAAAAAACACATCCGGGAACTTTGAGCGTATTTGGCTTGATGCATACTTTGAATTTGAACAGTACTCTGACTGATGACGTACCACAAGTACACACAAGTACACACAAGTACACACAAGTACACACAAGTACACACAAGTACACATATTGAGAAACAGTCAGGGTCTCCTGATGAACTGATCCACCTGTGAGCTGTGGTTGGCTTGCAGTGATGCTGATGGTTGGTCCTGCTCGCCAGGCGTGACCCTTATACCTGTGTGACCTTTGACCCTTGAACCTGTTTGAAGTCTGAGTGTGTGGCTCAGAGAAGGTGTGTGTGTGTTTTCAGAGTACAGTCGCTTCGAAGCGAAGATCCACGACCTGAGGGAGCAGATGATGAACAGCTCGTCCAACAGTCTGAGGAACACTCGCACCTTCTACATCAGGTAACCTGAGCCAGCTCACCTGTAACACTTCCTCCACACTGATAGAGACACCTGGACCAGGTAACACGCCCGGCCTCATTCAGGTGTTCTTACTGTCAATGACTCCAGCAGTCCAGCAGAATGTTCCTTTAACACACCTCAGGGTTCAGGATGTTCTTCAGGGATGTTTGAAGACTGGAGCTGGCAGGGATCGAACCAACAACCTTCTGATTAGTGGATGAGCTGCTCTGCCTCCTGAAACACAGACACACAGTTTATGAGTGTGAAAGGTTTATCATCAGTATAGAAACATGTTTCTGTCTACACAGCAGAGACCAGACAGACAAACATCCACATACAGAGCAGATCAGAACAGAACAGAAACAATTATAAACAACAGTATGTATATATATATATATATATAAGACATGCTATACATATATAACTAATGAATGAATGGAGACTAAAAATTTGGTTATACAGTCACAGTAAGGTTATCAGCACGCATTCATTTTTGATGGGCAAAATGTCCTCACTAAGATGAAAACAGGACTGTGTGTGTATGTGTGTGTGTGTGTGACTGTGTATATATTTTTAAGTTCGAGGTGTGTGTGTGAAGAACACACAGAGAACTCCTGGAATGACCTCTGTCTCCAGACGAGCTACATTTAAATGACTCCCAGTCAGCTGAGAGTCTGAGGCGGTCACATGACCTCCTGAGGTCCACAGAGGTGATGAGCAGCGTTCCTGATGGTGTGCTGTGTGTCTTTCAGGGCGCTCTTCGACTACGATAAGCAGTGGGACTGCGGCGTCCTGTCTCAGGCGCTGGACTTTAACTTTGGCGAGGTCTTCCACGTGATCGACAGCGCCGACGACGAGTGGTGGCAGGCACGCCGGGTCAACCAGCAGGGGGAGCTGGAGGAGCTGGGCTACGTCCCCTCAAAGCACAGGTCGGTGATTGCTGCACACAAACAGCGACACACGGGTCTGTGATCAGTGTCAGCGTGCTATGTTCCACCTTTAATTCATTTTTATTTATATAGTATAGCACAAAATCACAACAACAGTCACCTCAGGGTGCTTCAAGGTAAAGACAATAATACACAGTGAAACACAGTGAAACCAAACTGTGTGTGTGTGTGTGTGTGTGTGTGTGTGTGTGTGTGTGTGTGTGTGTGTGTTTCAGAGTGGAGAGGAAAGAGTGGTCACGGATGAAGAGCAAAGGTAACGTCACCAATAACACACACAGAGGAGGAGGAGGCGTGGTTTTAATCAGTGGATGCTCCAAACACACTCCTGTGATGATAGTTTGACCTCCTTCTTCTTCTTCCAGGCAGAGAAGGCTTCGTTCACAGCTACGAGCTCATCACTCAGATTGAAGGTCAGTCTCACCTGTAACCTTTGACCCTAGACTCTAAATCCAACTGTTTCCACCTCTGACTGTGGGTCCCATGACCTCTGTGTGTGTGTTCAGTGGACTATGCCCGCCCCGTCATCATCCTGGGACCCACCAAAGACCGAGTCAATGACGACCTGCTCTCCGAGTTCCCCGACAAGTTCGGCTCCTGCGTTCCCCGTAAGGCTCCGCCTACAGATGGTCAGAACAGAAACTGAACAGAGGTTTCTAATGTATACCTGCCTCTTCTTCTCTCACAGATACGACTCGCCCTCGCCGGGACTACGAGGTGGATGGGCGGGACTACCACTTTGTGGGATCAAGGGAACAGATGGAGCGGGACATCCAGTCGCACCGCTTCATCGAGGCGGGGCAGTACAACAATCACCTGTACGGGACGTCGGTGCAGAGCGTGCGGCAGGTGGCCGAGCAGGTGAGAACACACACTTTTCCACAGTGACCGTTTCCACGTTTTCCACTGCACTCACACAGTGGCTGTACTGTGATGGTGTGTGTGTGTGTGTGTGTGTGTGTGTGTGTGTGTGTTCAGGGGAAGCACTGCATCCTGGATGTGTCGGCCAACGCTGTGAGGAGGCTGCAGGCGGCACAGCTCCACCCCATCGCTATCTTCATCCGACCGAGGTCACTGGAGAACATCCTGTGAGTCTAACACTGACTATGAACATGAGGTCAGTTTAAACTGCTCTCTGACTCCGCCCATAAAGGTGATGTGTCACATGTGATGTGACAAAAGAAGTGATTTGATTTGAATTCAGGCTCCTTCTCCACCAGAGAGTTGACTTTCCACGTCCTAGTCTCTAGTCTCAGTAGCTGGATGGGTCCACCAGGGTCTCCGCCCCTTGGCCGCTGCCCAGCACACAAGCTATGTGCTGGGCCTAGCTGAGCCCCCACGGGAGATCCTACCGGGGGACAAAAAGCCCCCAACAACACAGCCCCTGGGATCCCTGGGACACACTAGCCCCTCCCCATGATAGTTAGTGTTTAACGGAGGGGTTCTTAATTTTTAATTCTTAAAGTAAATCAAAATTCAAACATAAAAATCAAAAATGTCATTCAATTAATTTTTTTTTAAATTGTAAAAAAAAAAAGATTTGATTCAAACTGTTGTGGTTTTGTGGGCGGAGTCACAGAGCATTTCGATGTCACTGTGAGAATTAACATGTGTGAAATTTGTGCAGGGACTTGAACAAGCGCCTGTCGGAGGAGCAGGCGAGGAAAGCTCTGGATCGAGCTATCAAGCTGGAGCAGGACTTCCTGGAGTGTTTCACAGGTAAAACGATCATCAAATAAAGTTCACGCTGCGAGCGTTCACGTGGGAAACGTATGAGTGTCTCATCGTCTTTGCCCGTCTTCCAGCCATCGTGCACGGCGACAGCTTCGAGGAAGTCTACCACCACGTCAAAGTGGTCATCGAGGAGCAGAGCGGACCCTACATCTGGGTCCCCGCACGCGACAGGCTCTGATTGGCCGACCGTCTTCACGGGAACTGCTGTTAACGTCACGCCCCGGCTCCCCCCCTCTCTCTCCAGCGGTGAGCTGATGGAGCACAGACGGTTATCTTTTATTGTTTTTCTTTCTTCTCTGGGAGGGTGACGAGCGCACGCACTGATGGATCAGGATTTTAATCTGAGAGGAGGACAGACACGTGCTGATTGGTCGATCCTGTGTTATCAGTACATAATGAATCACAGGCTGTAGAGCTGAGTTGGTATTGAAGTATTTATATCATGCTATTTATTTATTTATCTATTTATTTATTGATTGGTGTGATGTGAAAATGGTGTGTGTGTGTGTGTGTGCGTGTGTGTGCGCGTGTTGGTGTGTAGTGTACATACAGACTTGTGTGACTGTAAATAAACGATGGGGCTCAAACACACAGTCTATTTCAGGGCTTAAAGTATCAAACAACCAGTGGACTACAACACCCAGAATCCTCCTTTGCCTGGACCACTACACCCCACACACTCTCCTTCCAGACTTGATCTGCCACTGTCCTCCTCTGCCTGGACTACAACTCCTCAAACTACAATTCCATGACTTTACCTCTGCTTCCACTAAACCACCCACAATCCCCCTTGGTTTTGACTGCAACAACTTTATGTTGGACTACATGACCCATAATCCTCCTCTGACTTGACGTAAACGCACCCAATCCTTTTGACTAAACACTGAACTGCCCTCATATGGACTACACCTCCCATAATCCCCTCCTGATGGACAGTTTGAACTGAAACACTTCCATTTTTAAGCAAAAAGGTCTGGACTACAGTACCAACACTCCCCAGTTCTGGTGATGGATAAACTCCACCCACAAATGTCTACAGCACAGAAGGACTACATTACCCACAAGTCTCAGCTGAGCCAGGCCACACATCTTGGCTGTGGGTCTGTGCTTCACTATAATACCCATGATTCTCTGCTCAGATGGCAGGGTGGAGACTGCGAAACTAACCTGCTGAGGCGAAGGCGGAGCTAAAGCTTGAGGCTGGGGTAGCGTAAGGGGGCGGGGCATGTGTTTTACCCACAGGACTCTGTTACCCACAGTGCTTTGGGTGTAGATGTTTTCCAGCAGGGTTTCCCAGACTGAATATCAGGGTCGTGTGAATAATTCTAATAATTATTATAATGAAAGTAATCCTAATTATAGATGATGTAATATCATCACACATACACACATCCACTCAGCGGGGTCACCTCGGGTCACGTTAGTTTGTGAGCACTGACAGAAACACTGATGTATCCTTAAATCTGATTATTCACACACATTTACACACACACACACACACAGACATAGACTACCACACACAGACTTGAGATGGTTTGATGAGCGGCTTGTTGTGTAATAAAATGGATTAGTTATAAATGAAACTCTTGAAATATTGAAATAAATTCCTTATAAAAGCTGAGTGTGAGTCTCGTCCATGTTGGGATCCTGTGTGGTTGTGTGGAGCAGACTGCTGACTCCGCCCATCAAGTATGCTGAACTAGTGAGGTTATAAAGTAAGGTGGCTGTAAGAAGTATTTGAAGATTTTTCCATTTATTTGAATGGAAATAAAAAGTAATAACAAGTTAAATATTTTAAAAAGTTTCAAAGCTACAGAATGAACAGTAACAGCAGTGTAGTCCTGAAAAAGCTGCATGTTTGGATACCAGAACAGTTTGTGTAGAACAAAGTGTGCAGGACACTGCACAGTGCATTTCCTGAAGAAACTACAGTGTGAGTGCTGAAAGCTAAATGGAATGCTTCCTATTGGCTGTAGCTCAATCTGAGCACCCAAAGCACTTTATACAACTTGTTCATTCTCAGTACATTTTCTAAGCACTTCCTATCTAACATTCACACGTACTCTGATGGATGCATATGAGAGCAACATGGGGTTAGTATGTTGCCTGAGGATATTTGGCATGCAGACTGGGATCGAACCACCAACCTACTAACCAGCAGGTGACCTGCACTACCGCCTTAGCTAATAACCTCAGATCTGGAATATGCTGCAACAAAGTATTAAAATATATCTATGACTACTTCTTCTCTTTTTGTTGATGCTTTATTTTACGGTGACGTGTGTATTCCAACAAATGAGAGCTTTCCCTTAAAGGGCTTTCCAGATATTAAATAGTAAATGAGTAAATCCCTGATGAATGCAGGTATTTATTATGGTCCATATGAATAAATACGGACAATTATGGTTTTCTGATTATTGTAGAATTAAAGGTTTGGGGGTGAATGAGTCTTTGTTGATCATGTTTTACTGGTAAAAAAAAAAAAAAGTCAAAATGTTTAAACTAGATGTTTCTAGAATAAAAGCACTTTATATTTTGTAGATGTATTTTCTTCAGACAGGGCACAAAATCCTTTGTGGGAAAACTTTCAAACTTCTCCACCATCAGCTGAAACAACAACATCTTAACACCATCTTCATGAACTGCTGATCCAACCCTGATCCATCAGTGCTGGACCGCACCGATGACTACATGCCACACAGAGACTGCTGCTTTATGAGCTGCCACACCAGTGTGTCTTCAGTGGAGAAGATGACACACCCATCACCTGAGCTCCTCCCTAATCTGGAGACCGTCACCATGCTGCCACACTCCACACCTCTGAAACCATCAATGATGACTCCTACTGAGGAAACTTCAGAGCAGAGAGACGTATGATTCTTTACCTTTGATAAAAACAAAATGCATGTCGGTGCTTTTAGTTCAGTAAAATAATTTAAATCCTGTTTATTTCATAATTAATTACACACCTAAATCATTCAACTTGTTGGCACTTTTCAAGTTTTAATTCACATTAAGGATGACAAATCTATGTTTTCTCTACTCTGTCTCTGTGCAGGCATTGCTGTCTACTGAGTTTTTCATATTTTTCTAGCTGATACATTCATCCTCATTGCAGAGCTCACGTCTGTCCTCACCATCATGTGAGGGTGAGATTGCAATGGATTCTGGTTATGTGACCTGGAACACCTATGAGGTATTTCAATATTGTTCATTGTGCAACTTATTTGTAGTTTTTTTACCTTAACACTAATAAAATGTTATATTTTTTCCTGTATTTTCCAGAACAAACTTGTTCAGTGTGCCTGCATTTCAGCTTCTTAGACTCTACACAAGTGGACAGAGTTTTTTGCGAGATCCCGAGTGACTTTTGCGAGCGCTCGCCAAACTTTTGCAGGATCTCGCAAAAGTTAATCTTATTTTATTTTCTCCCATGTCCCCTGTGGGGCTCCGTACTAAACAGCAAGAAAGTGCAATAAACTACAAAAATATTGAAAATCGTTTTTGTTTTTTTTACATACTTTTCTAGTTCGAGATATTTTAGAGGTTTATCCCTCAAAGTGTAAATACAAAAAAGTTGCAAAGTACTTTCCAACCGCAGGAAAATTAATTTGAGTGTCTTCATAGTTTTATTTTTGAGATACAACAATTTTGTATTCTGCAGGAAAAACGAAAATAAATATTATAATGCAAATTTGCAAGAAAAACAGCATCAAAATAAAATATTTCCAGGAGTGCAATTTGAGTTCTAAGCATCCCAGAAACTAAACAGAAAAACATAAAGTCAAAAATGAATTTTAAAATTCATGGGCAGGAAATGGAGGATATACGATAGTTCGTGCTGACCTCTGAACTAACGTAGGAAGTGTGATGAACAGCTGATCGGATCGGCAAAACGTGTTTCTGGAATATTATGTTTTTGTTGCTGCCAGCGGTTTTTACGCAACTTTTGCAAAGCTTCATGTGGAAGGAAACAGTGACCTAGGACAAGCTGATGGCATAAAATGTAAGTACAAACTCTCCGGTTTCATATGCAAAAAAAAAATATTGCGCTAGCTTACGTGGTTGTGGTTCTAGGCATTTAAAAATAGTTACGCAAAACAAAGAGCTCCTGCTTTGACCGGTCTAAAAGGGTTAAAACTGCTTTTGGTTAATGTTTGCCTGTTTTTTATATAAAAAAATCATCAGGTTGACATTAACAGGATGCAGGTAAACAAACAGACAGCTCAAAGTTCGAGTCATTTATTTTGGAACAATGACCTCCAGTAAAAATCTGTGATCTATGGCAATCAGATGAGCAGAAACACCCAAATCATTCAAAGATGTGGATTACATGGATCACATTACATGGATTAAACAGCAGAGGTGCACATAAAGCATCAAACACAAGATTCCACATTAAACATGGTCCCAAACCATCACAGTAAAACCACCATGACCGCCAACAACACTGAGATTGTAATGGACCAGGTTCAGAGTCCAGACAGAGATCATCATCATCATCATCATCATCGTCAGTCTGCTGAACACAGGAAGCAGCTGCTTTTATAACATCAGACAACAACAAGACCAGGATCCAGTCTCAGTTAGTGGGAACCAGGATACGACCTGGAGAAAGAAGAACAGACGAGGACAAAGTCACCAACACACTTGAAAACCTGGGTTTTTAACATTAATGTAACTAAGAGCTGTCTGAAAATAAACAACAATGGTCTAAACCTGCCTGAAACATCAGTATATAAATAAATGCTGATGTAAACCAGTTTTAGACTCATATATGTGGTTTGAGATTTAGTCTGGTCTGAACTGGTTTCAGGCTAGTATGAACTGGTCTGTGAGTGTGAGTTCCGCTCTGACCTCGGGCCATCCTCCTGTAGTAAATTATTCCAGCCAGAGATAAGATCAGACCCAGGATCAGTCCTGAGGCTCCGATGGCGAGCTTGTTCCTCTCTGACTCGGGCATGGACGGGTCTGAGGAGGGATCTGAGTCATAGAGGTGAGAGTCAGACAAGTAGGCATGTATATGTGTTTACAGGTGTGTAGATACAAACAGGTGTTTACCCCAGTCAGTGATCAGAGGTTCCTTCAGGCTGGCGTGCTCCACCATACAGGAGATCTTCTCTCCAGACCTTCAACACAAACATCACTGACTCTCAGATCTGGACTTGAAACTTTTAAACTTTAGTGCAGGCCTCATATTAAAATTTGTTCTGGTTTCCATTATTAGAAATGATGTTCCTGGAGCTGATGTGGACTCACCTGGGTGTGTACTCCAGGTGTGAGTGGATCTGGTAGTACCAATCACCATCTGCCATCTCCTCAGTGGAGGTAACATCAGAGGTGACTTGCTCTCCATTTCTCAGCCATCTCACTTTGATGTATTTGGGGTAGAAGTCATAGACGCTGCAGACCAACATGGCGGGATGCTGACTGGAAGCGGGCGTTGTGGAGTGAAGTCTGACATTCGGCTTAGCTGGAGGAAATTAGAGTTTACATTAGGACATTATGAGTTTCTGTTATTGTTAATGTCATATCATCAGGAATGATTGTATTCATGTGTATTAATAAAGATATTGTCAACAGTGCAGTCACATATAACCAGTCTGACATCAGATCATGAATCAGCTGTGAAGAGAAAGATCAGCAGGCTTTAAACATCATTTATTTTAAAGTAACACATGCACATCTGTATGTACTGAAAATGTACCAGATTAATTTTTATTAACATCCAGTGAGGTGCTGACTCAGAGTGAAACCGGTTTGAATCATCAACAGTGGTGGAATGTAACAAAGTATTTGTACTTCGTTACTGTACTTAAGTAAAATTTTCACGTATCTATACTTTACTTAAGTAAAAAAAATAATGCATACTTTTACTTTTACTCAAGTAGATTTTTCAGCAATTATCTGTACTTTTACTCCACTACATTATTAAATGTGTGTCGTTACATTCTTCCGAATCTTGCATAAAAACATTTTGGTCGACTGACGTTTTGGCGTTGCTGGCCAATGTGCGTTGAAACAGATCGGAGATCTGATTGGTCAAAGAACACACGCCGGAAATAGTGAGCGCGCGTTTTGAAACAACACAAGCGC
>VUQR01028306.1:38622-48837 GCA_015108515.1 Hemichromis elongatus
ACTACAACACCCAGAATCCTCCTTTGCCTGGACCACTACACCCCACACACTCTCCTTCCAGACTTGATCTGCCACTGTCCTCCTCTGCCTGGACTACAACTCATCAAACTGCCCTTTGTTTGGACTACAAATCCCTGAGTTTGCCTCTGCTTCCACTAAATCACCCACAATCCTCCTTGGTTTTGACTGCAACAACGTCGTGCTGGACTACATGACCCATAATTCTCCTCTGTCTTGACATAAACACACACAATCCATGTTGGCTAAAAACATACTTGCTAACTAACCTGCTGAGGTGAAGGTGGAGCTAAAGTTTGAGGCTGTGGTAGTGAGAGGGGGGATGCACTCTGTTACCCACAGTGCTTAGGGTGCAGTTGGGTTCCAGCAGGGTTTCCCAGACTGAATATCAGGGTCGTGTGAATAATTCTAATAATTATTATAATGAAAGTAATCCTAATAATAGATGATGTAATATCATCACACACACACATGCACTCAGCGGGTCACCAGAGGTTGTATTAGTTTGTGAGCACTGACAGAAACACTGATGTATCATTAAATCTAAAAGTATTCATTAGCCTGTCTCACACACACAGACACATGAGCAGCTCGTTGTATAATGAAATGAATTCCTTATAAAAGCTGAGTGTGAGTCTTGTCCTTGTTGTATCCTGTGTTTGTGCACAGCCGACCTCTGACTCCGCCTATCTGCTCAAATCCTGACGGTGAGCTTCAAATAAGAATAAACAAGGTGATGTCATAGATACTGATGTAGCTACTGATGATGTTGAATCCAGATGTGAAGTAACTGCTTTGCCAAACCCTGAAACATGTTAACATCACAGGTAAAAAAAAAAAAAAAAAAAAAAACACACAAAAAAAAAAAAAAAACAAAAAAAAAAAAAAAAAAAAAAAAAAAAAAAAAAAAACAGCCCACTGAATAACAACTGGCTGTCAAATTTGTCATGAAATGAAACTGTTTCTGTATGAAAAACATATTTAAAAAAAAAATCTCAGTAACACTTTAATAATCCAAGCTCTTTGGGTTTTTCCTCCATCACAAAGTATCATGAACCAGTGAGGCTACATAGTAGACTGGGTTTAAACAGGATTTAAAAATTTCTCCATTAATTTGAATGAAAATAAAAAGTTCAATATTTTAAAAAGTTTAAAATCTTGAAAATGAAAGGTAATAATAGTGTAGTCCTGAAAAAGCTGAAGGTTTGGATAGAAGAGAGTAGTCTGCAGCCTTGCTGGAGCTGAGGAACGATGGTTTGAAGCTAACAGACAATAACCTCTGAGTTTGCTATGCCACGTGACTACTGACTGCTTGTGTAACACTGCTGTTTAGACTAGATTAAGACAGTCTGTAATGAAACTGTTAAGCGCACATCATTATGTTGAGATTCGTGGTAGTGTGCCATGCAGGACGTATCTCCCTTCTGGAAGTAATAAAAGTGTTAAAATGATCTACTGAGCAGTGTGTTGTCTTCAATCAGATGCTTTTGAGGCATCACACACTGGCTTATATCACAATACATGTCAGGGTTTAAAAAAATAAATTGTCTTTTCATAATTGGAGTTCATGTCATTGTTACTTCTAATAGTCTTAACACACTACACAGGTCATGAACAAGATTTTTGTAATTTTCTTTGTGTTGAAATCCTCACTTGTTTTCTCCGGTCCTTTGTTACTCAGTTCAGAAGAAATACTCTTACGTCACGTACACTTGCTTTTATTTAAAAAAGAGCATCTGTGCAGAGAGAGATCATACAACCCGAAAAACACATCTGAACTCACCTATATAGACTGGGGGAGGGGGGTGGGGGCAGACACCCAGTGTCAATAAATACCTCTCTCTCTACAGTTACACACCAAGGCCTATAGCTAAAATAACCCGACAATAACACACACAAGTAATACAAGATTCCTACAGACATATTCATTCACATTACTCTTACAAATCAAACCCTTCACTACATAATTATAAGTGGGCACTTAATGGATCAAAAATGTCTAACATAAATGGCAAAGCTGTAATCTGATTAATAAATTATGTAACTTGGATGGATTGGATGCTGGCGGTGCACACGTCTAATGTTGCTCACAGGAAACATGGCCTCCATCACATACAGGGTTTTTTTTTGCAAAACATGAGGAGTTTACATTAAAAAAGCACAACAGCATTGAAAAAAAACAACAATACATTATTATTATTATGAATTATGCATAATTGTTCAGAGATCCTTAACGTTACTGTTCTCTCTGTTCCTCACATTTTCTATTTGTATTTCTCTTGTTTTTACACTACATGCAAATAAAGAAACCTTTCACTTTGGCAGTTTTTTTTTGTTCTGTATTTTTCTGAGTTTTAACAAGAAGGTATCAAAGGCATTTAAGTCAACCTGGGATGATTTGTTTTATTATTTTCATCATCAAACTTGTGTTCTACAGAATGTTTGTTTATCTTAAATGCTGCACATGTATTTATTCATATTTCTAACAGTTATTTAAACATTCATTCATTTTTTATATGATTTTGATGATAGTAAATGTGTGGCAATGACAGAGCATTCTGATTGGCCCAGTAAATTCAGGCCTGTTTTTCATTGGTGGATTTCTCCTCAGCAAACAACTGATTCACATCTCTGCAGTTGGAGTCAGTTGATGACTTTTACAGTCGTCTTTTCTGACGGGATCATCAGAACTGAATCTGTTTACCTGTCTGTAGTGGCTTTTCCCACATTTCAACATTTTACACCTCTGTTTTTAGTCTGTATAGTTTATCTCCCCAGTAACACACAGTCTCAAAGGAAACCCACAAAACACTTAAGAAGAAAAAGTATTTTACCTGCAAACACATAAGAGTAAATATATTCCAGGTGAGAATTTGGTCTTTGTCATGTTGTAGGCAGTTCAAATCTGGACAGTTGGTCAGGTAATGACCTTCAAATGATTTGAATTTGCTCTATTCCCACTGGATGATTAGAGTTTAAAACATTTACTATGTCTGTAGTGGATTCTCTATTCCACTTGTGTCTGTGTCACCAGTGTAAAGATTCATTCTGGGACTTGTAAAATGAAATTCCCAAAAACGGTTACAGGAGAAATCAGAAATAAATCGATTTACTCTAACAGGTCGTCTTTCTGAGGCTTTAATTTAACTTAGAAGAACACTTGTATATTCAAGAATGACCGTGGAAAGATAAAAAAAAATTATGTATTTTCATTTAGCTAGGCCACCTTAAAAATCCATGTCCTACTTTTGTCTCCCTGGTACTTTCAATCTGACCACCAGCACATCTTGGGATGAGTAAATTTGGAAGCATCCCAAATAAAAAGAAAGACATACACTATCATAAAACTCCAGCATGTGAGCATAGAGCTGATGCTTCCAAATGAGCTCCTCCCAAAGTGTTACAGTATAATACTACTGTAATAGTATTAGTTTGTAGAGCTTTGGCACGTGAATGGCATTAAGTAAATTACAGTGAAGGGTCACAGCTGTAATTGTCCTCAGATTTATTTACTACTAACACATTTAGATGAAGTGTAAAGGTTTAAACCTTTCATTTTTACTGTTCCAAGTTAAAGCTAATTAATCTATTTAATTAATCATTTTAAGGCACGTTAAAGTAAATCAGTTAACAAGTGAAACTGCGTTTTTGTTGTTCCTGACTGTTTAATAAATGCTTTTCAAACCTAGGGTGTCGTATTTCAGCTTTCCCCAACCCCAGGGCCAGGGACTGGTACCAGTCTGTGAGTCGTTTGGTACTGGGCCATGATAGTTGAGGCTCGGGTGTGAAATTTATAGTTACGGTTTCCTTGGGTCTTTTCTTGTGTATTATGAATAAATTTTCTTTTGGTGCCGGTACAAGTTTTATTTTGTTATATTTATATACCTTAAAGGCCGGTCCGTGAAATTATGCCGGACATAAATGGGTCCGTTGGGCACCACTGCTCTAGAGGCCTGGTAATGAACTAATCATGTGATTCAGGTGTGTTGACCCAGGGTGAGATCTAAAACCTGCAGGACACCGGCCCTCCAGGCCTTGAGTTGGACACCCCTGGTGTACACTGTCACACCATGTTATTTATATACTGTATCTTTATCCATCCTGCAGGACAGTGGGACTGCCTCGATGTTAAACTGGTTCAAACTGAGCTGCTGTATAAACCAGTTTCTGTTACATCATTTAAATCTTCAGTGTGCCGTTAACAGGATGCAGGTAAACAAACAGACAGTTGAGACTTTGAGTCATTTATTTTGGAACAATGACCTCCAGTATAAAAGTATGATCTATGATAATCAGATGAGCAGAAACACCCAAATCATTCAGAGATGTGGATTACATGGATTACATTACATGGATTAAACAGCAGAGGTGCACACTGAAGCATTACACAGCAGAGTCTACATTAGACCTGATCCAGGACCATCCCATTAAAACTACCACACCCATCAACAGCAGTGAGAGGGTCCTGGATCAGGTTCAGAGTCCAGAATCATCATCAGCCTGCTAAACACATGAAGCAGCTGCTTTCATAACTTCAACACAAACAGGACCAGGAACAGCCTCAGTTAGTGGGAACCAGGATGCGACCTGAAAGAAGAGAAAAGGACTCAGTCACCGACACACTCTGAAAACACATCATGGACACTGAATGTAAACGGATCAATGCCAATGATTCAGTAAAGTTTCATGTTTCAGGGCCTGAACCAGGTCTGAGAGCCCTCTGAAACTGTAAAAACCTGTGTTTGAAACATTAATCTATTTAACAGTGGTCTGAAAATAAACAGCAATGGTCTGAAACTGGGTGAAACGGAATGTTAAAACTTCAATATATGAAAAAAAAAAGTGACGTAAACCAGTTTTAGGCTATTGTATTGGGGTTTTACATTTAGACTAGTCTGAACTGGTTTGTGTGTGTTATAAATTTGTCTGTGATTGAGAGTCCTGCTCTGACCTCGGGCCTTCCTCTTGTAGTAGATGAATCCAGCCAGAGTTAAGATCAGACCCAGGATCAGTCCTGACGCTCCGATGGCGAGCTTGTTCCTCTCTGACTCAGGCATGGATGACTCTGAGGAGGGATCTGAGTCACACAGGTGGAAGTTAGAAACTTGTGCAAACAGTTAGGTATATACAGGTGTGTACAAACAGTCAGGTGTTTACCCCAGTCAGTGATCAGAGGTTCCTTCAGGCTGGCGTGCTCCACCTTACAGGAGATCTTCTCTCCAGACCTTCAACACAAACATCACTGACTCATATTTGGACTAAATTTAGTGTGGACTTTGTATTAAAAGTCTGTTTCCATGGATAGTGATGCTCACCTGGGTGTGTACTCCAGGTGTGAGTGGGTCTGGTAGTACCAATCACCATCCTTCATCTCCTCAGTGGAGGTAACATCAGAGGTGACTTCCTGTCCATTTCTGAGCCATCTCACTTTGATCTCACTGGGGTAGAAGTCATAGACTCTGCAGACCAACATGGCGGGATGATGACTGGACAGAGGCGTTGTGGAGTGAAGTCTGACGGAGGGCTTAGCTGGAGGACATTAATGTCAAAACATAAGGGATGATTGTATTTATCTGTATTACTAAAGATACTGTCAACAGTAGAGTCATATATAACCGGACATCAGATCATGAATCAGCTGTTAGGAGAAACATCATCAGGCTGTAAACATCATTTATTATAATGTAACACATGCAGATCTGTATGTGCTGAAAATGTACTAGACTTTAACCTGGATCTGGATCAGTTTTTATTAACATTCAGTAAAGTGTTGACTTAGAGTTAAAAAAGTTTCAACCATCAGTGAACTGTTCCTCCTACAGATCAGCTGCTGTGCTGGTTTACAACTAAAATCTGACATATGGAGACCAGATGATAAACTGATGCTTTTGCTCATCCACACACATAAATGAACCCAGCCTGTTTTCACTCAGTTTAATATCAACATCAGACTAAAGGATTGAATCCACAGCTGGTCCCATTTTGGATTTGTGCTCATCCAGCTGCTGAATGATGAGCAGAAATTAATCAAAAATCTCGTTTCTATTCAGGTTGTGTTTTTGTTGTTTGTTTTTTGCAACACAGTGGGCAGCTGATTAATAAATGTTTTACATTTTTTGCTGTTTAATTACTCTGGGAACAGCTGGATAGATAAATCTGTAGGATGAACAATGATGGTGGATTGTGATGGTGGTGGTGTGCGAAGCCCTGATAGAGGGTCATTCTGACCAGGCGGTACCATCCAAAGCCTGCAGGTGGCGCTGTGTCTATTTATTAGATCAGACACAGACACGTTTATTTCTAACCAGACACAAACTGCTCAATAGCAGAACAAAATGATAATAAAAAAAAACATAATACATAAATAAAAGCTAAATAAAAAAGTCAAGAATTAAAAGAAAAACAAAGTCTGGCTGAAGCTCAGAGCCAAAGAATAAAAATGGGTTTTAAGACATGTTATAAAACTGGACAAAACTGGACCTCTCTTATTTAGAAGCTACGATAGAAAAGGCCCTGTCCCCTCTGAGCTTCCTCCTCGATCTCGGTACCTCCAGTTGCAGCTGGTCAGCTGACCTGAGAGACTGACAGGGTGTGTGATAAAGAAGCTCAGAGAGGTAAGGCGGGGTAAGACTGTCAAAGCATTTAAAAATGAATTCTAAAAGACACAGGCAGCCAGTGCCCAGGGCCAGCACAGGGTTATGTGCTCTCTTTTACAAGTTCTTGTTAGCAGTCGTGCAGCATTTTGGGAGCAATGACTGACTGACCCCCACACAGAGTGAGTTACAGTTGTCCAGACGGTAAGAAATGAAAGCATGGATCACTGTCTAGGAAGAATAGAGATCACTGTTCCCAGTTACCTTAAATGATAACAAAACTGGGCTTCATCACTGCTCTATTTTGGTTGTCCAATTTAAAATCACATAATATAAAAAAAAGTAAATTAAAATAAACTTCCTGTTCACTTTACTGCAGATTTGCAGTAAACAGTGAGACCAGACTTACACACATTAAATAACAGCAGCTGAGCTGTACTGTACAACACGACAGTCAGAGACACTCGTGTTGTACATGAATGTTTCTCATCTTATCTGATTTAAAAATGATTAAACTATGAGATAAGAAAAAAGTCTTTTATTAACCTGTTCATGCTGTTAGAAATTTTTATATGGATATATTTATAAAATAAATTGGAGGGATATTTTAACTTGAACAGGTCAAATAATTAATTTAATATCATAATTAGTTTGTTATGATGAACAGCTGCAGTTTGTCTGTTTCACCTTTAGGGAGCGCCACAGCCTGAGGTTAGCTCAGCGTGTTCACAGTCAGAGCTGTGATCAATGATTTATTAAAGTTATTGATCGTCAGAGTGTGACCTGTAGCTGTGAGTCCATCATAATGATTCAGAGTGAGGTTAACATGAACACCTGATGATGTCACACAGACACCCACACTCACCTGATTTAGACAGAATGTTGCTGTACCAGACACCAATGTTGTTTAGGCAGTACGTCTCCTTCTGAGCTCTCATTGCAGCCAGATCTCCCTGATTTTTGTTCCATTCTGCTGCGTTCTTCACTCCGTACTCAGTGTATCCAACATACTCCCCCACACTGCTGTCAAACCTGGTGAACTCGACCTTCCTGAAATAGTACGATCTGATGTACTCGATGTCCTTCAGATCAGTGGAGTTAAAGTTACAGCGAGTCCCTGTATACATCATGAATCCACCTGAAAACAAACAGAACCACACAGAACATCAGGCTGTGGATTGATCACTGTACTGATCAGAGTATCGATCAGTGATCAGTGTATTGATGATACCTGCAGTGCTGAGGCTGATGAGGAGGAGGGTGATGCAGAGGAAGGATGAAGCCATGTTCCTGAGTTCTCCTGACAAACTGAATCATTCTGACTGAGAGCTGCTCTAAAAACAGAGGACAGGTCACATGACCACAGCGTCATCTGTTGCCAGGAAGAGCTCTCTGGGACGGTTCACCGCTCACGCTCTTCATCAGTGTGTTTAAGTGTGTGTTAACGTCCATTAAAGCTTTAAAGGCAGAAAGCAGCACTCTGAGAAATCATCAGCACATTTCCTCTCTGTGGCATTCAAACCTTCATTTAAATTTCAGTCACAGTCCGCACTCATGGATAAATCTAAAATAATAACCCACAAACACATTAAACCATTCACTGACAACAGCACTGCTGTAATAATAATAAATATAATAATAATGATAAAAACCTGTGTTCATAATTTCTGCCTGTTTAATAATATGTAAAACAATCCACTCTCTTTTGATCTGTTGAACTTCACACTCTTTCACTAACACTTCATGTGTCTCTTTCAAATAAAAGGAGAAAAACAGTTTTATTATGAAACATTTCCAGGGAGCGCTGATGTTCCTTTGTGTGGATGGCACAGATCTCATGGATATGACTGAAATATGTTTTAAACATGAAACAAAAACAAGCATGTTTTTTTGATTAATGTGAAGTGTGATTTCGTCAAGAAAGAAGAGATTTATTTTTACCTTTCAGGCTTCAGAGCAGCTGAATCCCATTTTACTGTGTTAGGTCCAGAGACATTAACTTTTAATGTTTGTCATTCACATATTTTATTCATACAGAACATACATACAAATTCACCCTCTAACAGCACGTTTCAGCTCATAGATGTGTTACTGATCAGATTTTCAACGAGCAAAACAACATATCGATGTCATTTTCAGTGCAAATTTAAACTTTGCTTCAATCATTTAAATGTTTATTAATATAATAAATAAATATTAAAATATTTTTGACTAAATCTTTAAAGTATTCATTGATTTTTCTTTCATCCATCTTCATCAGATATTTAGTTTTACATTTTGATGAGTCATGAATCTCTCATTTTAAACACACCGATGTGTTAGAGCTCAAAAATCTGACACAACACACAGACAGGGATTCCTGGATTCAAATGTGTTTGAGCAGAAATCTTCCTCAAAAGCTGGATTTCAGTAACATCGTCATCTGTAACCAATGAAGTCACATGATCATAAACAGGAAGCAGACACACGTGACTCAGCTCTGCACTGACTCAAACCACGGAGAGTGAAATTGATCAATGAACGTTTATATAGACACAAAGAAAAAACTCACACAGATTTGTGTTTATTACTGTCATGTTTTATTGATATATATAAATCTGAAACACAGTTTGATAAACACTGACTCATTATAAACTCACTGACATCGCCTGAGTTCAGTTAAAACTGACTTTAGCAACATTAATTTGACTTCTTTGTTTTTGTGGTTGAAAAAGGTTCCAGGTAAAATCTACTAGATCAAACATGTGGAGAAACTTACTGTGGGGAGAGAGCAACTGAAAGTAGCTTTGCTTTGAATTTCAGAGTTAAACTTTATTGACACAGATGATGACAGACAGAACAGCTCATACAGGTGATTAACTTAAAGCAGTGATGTTGTCATTATTAAAACAGGTGAGACAGGTAAACAGGAAGAAGACAGGACAGAGGAATCAGATGTTCATTACAGGTGAACTCTACAGACTCAATTATAGGACAGTCACACTGATTATAAGCTCATTATATAACCACGATTACATCATCACTGTAAACCAATCAGCTGCACTCATTTCCTTTGATGAGGAAGAAGGTTCCAGCAGCCACACCGAGCAGACCGAGAGTCAGACCCACTCCACAGAACACGGAAGGTCCAACACCTGGATCAGAGTGAGACGCCTCCACTTCTGGAGACACAAACACACACACACACAGAGACATGAACCGTCACATCTGGACACAAACTGCAGAAACACACATCTGTATCAAACTGTCAGCTTAGATAAGGTCCAGCTGCTGAGATAAACACTGGGCTCAGTCTTCACTTCTATGCCTATGTCAGTGTTTTCTGTATAAATAAAGTTTTCTCACCATAGATCTTGGTTGCTGGTTCAGTCAGGGCCAGATGTTTCACTGTGCAGCTGTACACATCTTCCAGCTGTGGGGTAAACTCCAGCCTGGATATCTGGGTGAAGGCGCCATCATTGTTGGGGTAGGGAACATTGATGCTGGGTCCTTCTGTGACCTTCTGTCCATTCTTGGTCCAGGAGACGTTGACGGGAGCAGGATAGAAACCAGTCACATAACAGATCAGAGTGTTCTTCTCTCCAAACTCCACCTCATCTCTGGT
>VUQR01028309.1:0-14657 GCA_015108515.1 Hemichromis elongatus
GGAGGAGATAGACGGCGAAAAATGTACGGAATAGATAATAATAATAATAACTAGAGAATGCATTTTCTGAAGAAACTGCAGCCTGGATGCTCATAGCTGAATGATTTTAAGATCAAAGGAATTCTGGTGCTAAGCCCCGCCCACATTCCGGAGGACGTGCGCTGTGATTGGGTGGCCGTTGTAGCGACCAGCCAATCCAAGCCCCGAGCGACCCTCCCATTGAAATACATGGTAAGATTTTTGTTGAAAAAAGTCGAATAACTTAAAAAATATAAAAGTTAAAGATGAGAAAAGTAGAAGCAGTCATGTCCAAAAGAAGAGGAATCCAACGGTGGTCGAACGGTCTCTCTACGTTGAACGGTGTCGGAGGAGATAGACGGCGAAAAACGTACAGAATACATAAAATATAATAACTAGAGAATGCATTTTCTGAAGAAACTGCAGCGTGGATGCTCATAGTTGAATGATTTTAAGATCAAAAGAATTCCGGCGCTAAGCCCCGCCCACATCCCGGAGGACATGCGCTGGGATTGGCTGGCAGCTGTATCGACCATCCAATCCCAGCCCTGAGTGACTCTCCCATTGAAATATATGGTACAATTTTTGTTAAAAAAAATTGGAATAACTTAAAAATATATAAAAGTTAAAGACGAGAAAAGTAGAAGCGGTAATGTCAAAAGAAGAGGAATCTAACGGGGGTCGAACTGTCTCTCTACGTCGAACGGTGTCGGAGGAGACAGGCGCCGAAAAACGTACGGAATATGAAATAATAATAATAAAGAAACAATACTGTGGATGCTTAATGAGCATCCACACTAATAAAGTATTTCTGGGAGAAATACTGACTACAAACACAACATGACTGTGGGCTATTTACATTTAGATAAGAAGCTTAATCTAATGTTACGAGGGTGCAAATTGATCTCCCAAAGTCTAACACGTTACGTTACACTACAGGATAATACTGTGACATGTTCACGTTACAATTATAAACAGACACCCAAAAAGTGGTATTTTCCTTTCTGCGAACAAAGTAGAGGTGTGGCTCTGCTTGGTAAACAGTGAGGATGAAAACTGGTCAGGTGCTCTGCCATCCTTGCTTGCATTATTCATCAATGAGAGCAAAGTGGGGAGTCAGCAAATGCCAGCCATTGCTATCTAATGCAAAATAAAATTCCTGACAGTCCTGGCATTCTCCGCCAATCCTAGATGGTGTAAACAATTAGGGTTGGTATGCTGGCACCCCAACTGTTATCAAATGTTCGGAGATTGTGAAGCGAAAATCGGCCAAAGTGACAAAACCCACATTTTTGTAGGAGTCTTTGCCACTTCTGACGCCTCTCAGAACTTATGTAACATAAAACAGTGTGAGCTCTCACACTCCAAACTTAGAGTCATGTGGACAGTCCCACTTCCTCTAATTGTAGGTGTCAAGTTGGAGTTTTGAAGAATGGGACAGATGATATTCCACTGATTAATCTCTCCTCTGCTCTTGTTTTCCTCTCTGCAGTTTTTCACAGATGGAATAACCAATAAACTGCTTGGCTGCTACGTGGGTGCGGCCATGCAGGATGTGGTTCTGGTCCGTATTTACGGCAACAAAACAGAACTGCTGATCGATAGGGAAAATGAGGTGAAGGGTTTCAGAGTACTGCATGCACACTGCTGTGCCCCACGCCTTTACTGTACCTTCAACAATGGTCTGTGCTATGAATTTCTGCAAGGAACTGCACTGGAGCCTGAGGACATTCGCAGCCAGCCTGTTTTCAGGTAAAAAAAAAAAGTATCTTGCTATGCAAAACAGAGCTTCTACAGTGTCATTTGACTTTGAGTGTAATGTGCCCCACCTTTCACCGCCTACCTGTCTGAGGCTAAAAGTAGATTCTGATATTAGTTGATTGTATCTTCACATTTTGGGTGCCCATATCAGACTTTTAGCTGGCTGTACTTCTTTTCTTGCCTTTACAAAAGTGACATGAACCATGTGATCGTATGGTTTTCAATTACAGTCCAACTTTGTTATAGAAACAGTATAAAGTATTGGTAATTCCATTGAATTAACTGAGAGAAAAGCCTTAAAGACAGCAAATCAGTTTTGGAGAACAGAATAAGTTCATTTTCAGTTGTAAGCTGTTTTTAATGTTTTTTTTAAAAATATCATGAGTTTAAATAAGACACATTAAATGCTGTTAGCTTTAACTTTAATAACATTTTGAAAGCACCTTTCTTTTTTTTGTAATTACTTACTGACAAGACTACGTAATCTGATTTTATAATAAAGTTGAAACAATTCCCTTCCTTTTAGAGCCCATTTAAGTGTTGCTGCTTGCTGTTGTAGTTAAAATCTTGTTGTTTTTTACCTTGCAGGCTCATTGCTAGGCAGCTGGCCAAGTACCACGCCATACACGCCCATAATGGCTGGTTACCCCAGTCTGACCTATGGCTGAAGATGGGCAAGTACTTTACTCTCATCCCCAAATCCTTCGATGACCCTGAGCAGAACGCCAGGTGAGACCACTCATATCAAAGTTAGTCTGCCAGATCTGTTCGAGAGCTGGTTAGTACTCAGGTTCTCGTTATGCTCATTTTATTTTTAAATATGTCACAAAGCCCAATTAAGTTTCACTTCTGTTGTCTAAAGTAGTGAAATGCATTTCATATATTGTTCAGCTCTCTTACACTATGTATATGTCCATTTTTTCCACACATGACTTCCCTAAAGGATAACCTGCTGATTTTTTTTTCTATCAGTTAAATTAACCTAATATTCCCCATCAATTGATTGTTTAATACAGAATCAAAATCCCTCACAAAACCGAAAGGTAAAATGTGAGTTGGCATTGTAACAAAAGGGGTTATGTAATGTTTGCTATTATGATTAGTATTTTTTTTTCTAAGACTTTATCAAGGTCTAAAAATGAATTTGCCAAATCTTTCTATCAGCATGGTGTGATATGACCTCATAGCTTTATCAGTGAGTCACATGATCCCTCAGATTTTAAAGGCAAAACACAGGGATATTTATCAGGTGATCGTATCTAAGGAAGTACGTACGGCTTTGCATAGTTTCAGGACATTTGTTTAGCTTTCCCATGTGACTATGCACGTCTTTCTCTAAGTTTTGCTACTAATGACCAGCAACCTAGAATAGTAAGGCAGATGATTAGTGGCTTAAAAAAAGAGAGCTGTGTAACATAAAAATGAGTTATGATTACAGTAGCTCACTCACGTGCTTTTGTTACGGTTTGTTTAACACTAACACCTGCCTTCAAATCTACTGGCACTTAAAATGAATCCAAAACAAACAGTTGCTTTTAATGCTGTTCAGTTCTATGCACGGCAAACAAATATTTACACTGTAAGAAATACTATTAAGACTTGAGTCACATTGTAAGAGGCGTGGCATCGTGAGTCACGGTTATTTAAGTAAACATGTAATTTGTCAGAATGTTTGGGCACCGTGGGCACTGAATACTCTTCCTTTCAATTTCCTTCTTTTACATTCTTGCCACATCCTACAAATAACAGAGAATCCAAACAGGAAGTACAGAGCAAAAATCTCTGTCGGTGACTGTTGAGTGAACGGTCTCTATTTTCTGTTCCTGGTGTTTAAGGTTTCTGCTTACTACCGTTTTCATAGTGAGGCCACTGTCATAATGGGTTCTAATGTAACGCCATTAGTTGTAAAGATGCTCTTAATACAACTCATAGTGTTGATATCTGATTTTTATTTATTTTTAATTCCTGTAGTGATGCTTGGCCACCTTTATTTATTTTACATTTCACTGCGTGTTGTACCCGTATAACTATGCATGTGACACTAAAGAATCTTGAATCTTTTCTGGATCATTAAACTTTTAAGATACTCTGTTTCATTTTGTCATCCTGGGCTTTACCCACTCGTGTGTTGTACATTTTTGCGTTTAAATTAATAATACACTCCAAAAATATACTACGTAAAGTGTAGCACAATTGATTTTCTTGCCTTCCACTGCCCATTATTCTGTTCCCGTTTTCTCCCATGTCTCTGTTTCTACCTCTACTTTCAGGTTCCCCATACTGACTTAGCCACTGAATACTGCTCAAAAAAGTAAAGGAACACTTTTCAATCAGAGTAAAACATTAAGTCAGTTAAACCTCTGGGATATTGATTTGGTCAGTTAAGTCGCAGATGTGTTTGTTAAGCCGTTTCAGCTGCTTTGCTGTCAATGAAATGAGTAACAGAGGGACAGAGTGTTTTTTGGGGGGGGGGTTGTTCACTAGTTTTATATTTGGCTAGGGTCAGTGTCACTACTGCTAGTATGAGGTGATACCTGGATCACAAGTAACTCCTCCAGGATGGCACATCAATATGTGCCATTCAGCACAGTCTCAAGAACATGGAGGAAATTCTGTGATGGCACCATGGAGAGTGCCATAGAAAGTCCTTAACCCATCAGCGGGACTGGTATCTGCTCCTTTGTGGAAGGAGGAACAGGGTGAGGACTGCCAGAACCCTACAAAATAACCTCCAGCAGTCCACCGGTGCGAAAGTCTGTTTTTTTGATTGTTTAGTCTGAGACAAAGTGAGGGTGGCCTCAGGGCCCGACGTCCTCTAGTGGGCATCATGCTCACCCTCCAGCGCCGTGGAGGCTGATTGGCAAAAGTAATAGAATACCAGAACTGGTTAGGCAGTAGCACCCTGAAAGCCATTAGGTAACAGGATGAAATCCTTGGACCTCAGTCCAATACCCCCCTCCCACCAATTGAGATCTGATCTTTGTTTCCTTTAATTTTTTTGAGGAGTGTATGAATAACTGGGTACCCAACTTTTAAACTGTCTGCCTCTTTCAGGTTGAGCAGGGAGGTTCCCAGCGCACTGAGCCTCAGAGAAGAGCTGTTGTGGCTCCAGCAGAGCTTGTCTGTGCTCGGCTCCCCTGTCGTTCTCTGCCACAACGACCTTCTCTGCAAAAACATCATCTATAACCAGAAGGAAGGTGAGTATGACAGGGTGTAGTCGCAAACTTTTCTGTGTGACTGAGTGCGACCTACACTGCTCCCTGCACCCAGATATGATTGCAATAACTGGTTGATTTCAACCCTAGTCACATGCTACACTCATTGTCAGTGTTTGCATTGGATAGTAGCTGTAGAATTAGAACGGTCAGACAAGACAATCTGTGAGTTTGGCTAAGGCTCTTGATCGAATCCGTCATTAAATAATTTCTACAAAGTCATGGCTGTTGGGTAAAAAAGGTGTGCAAAGAGAAAAGCCTCCACTCATGGATTTATTCTGTCTTCTAAATTCGTCTGATCTGTCGTTCTAATTCTGTGTTGATAATCCAATTCGAAATGTTATCAGCTTGAAAAACCTTCATCATTGCATCATGCTACATACATAGTCTGTGTTACTGGCAGCATATGTTTTTGGTGCTATGTTGCCATTTTTGTTGGTGTGAATGTGAAGCAAACAGTCTTCAGGTAAACTTACTTTTGCACTGAGCTACTTCAATTATAGCAGCCTATGAATCCAGTGGAATTATGTATGTGGGAGGGGGGTATTTGAGAGCTGTCAGCCCCCTCGTCAGTGTGTGACGAGGGGCCGGGACCCTTCTTACAGCTCCTTGTGTCTAGCCTTTCTCCCTTAGGAATAACAGCAGAGGCTGTGGCCGCCCCGCCCTGCCCCGGGGGAGGCAATGGAGAGAGACAGACCTCACACACGGTCGGCTCTGAGGGCCCTCGCATACTCTGCCCACTCCTCAGACTAATCTGGATGAGTTCATGGCAGCAGTAGGAGCCAACTATCTAAACTCTCTACCTATCACCTTCCTTTTGCTACTTGGCCAACAGTTGTCCATCTGACAAACTATTGTTCCTACAGTACTGGTTATTACACACCTGTTTTTTATAGGTGTCCTTGCTGTAAGTAACTCTGAGCACCACTCAAATGGCTAAATTTTAAAGCTGCTTTCTGCTTCTTTTTACAGTCTTTTCTTCAATATTAATCAGTAGAAAGAACATTATGTGGTGATACCGTATTCTGTATTTTTCCTGTAAACTAACCCCATGATAAGATCAACACTCAATCCAACTAAAAGGTTCAGGTTTTTGGATTATTTCATGTGTACGACAGCACAGTGGATTTAAAATCAAGTCATCAAATGTGATTCAAGTCTAGACCTTAGACTTTTATTCAAGAGGTTTACAGTCTGAGTTAAGGGATTGCTGGCATTTACTACTTAGTTCCTTCATTTTTAACAATAAATTTCTCACACATTACTCGAATAGATGCTCCTAATTGCTTTAAATGTATGTTCATCAGCTGGTCATGTCAACAAATTCACTGTTTTACACTTGTGACTGAAAACAATTTCAAGAAAACCACTGAGACTTCTTTGAAATGAGTAAAGTGTTGTGACAACATTTTGGAGATCTGGCTGTAAAAGTTAGAAAATACCAATGTGCAAGTGATTCATAGTAATTGTCTTTTCATGGGAATAGTTGACAGTAATAATAAAGAATATAATCTAGCTTTTTTTTTTTTAAAAACCCTGCATACAAATATATTTCCAAGAAAGTGTAGCCACGTTGATAAGAATTTTATTAAAATACATTTTGCACATCAGGTGAAGGCTGACAATGCAACGCTCTTAAATTCCTCGACACAGAAATGCAAAATTGCCTGGAGTGTGTACTCTAAAGTTAATGCATAGATTTCTTGTAAAGATTTGGGCACTAAGTCTATATGCACGTTTGCAGAATTGCAGAAGCATATTGGATCCTTCTGTAAGTAAGGGGGGAAAATAGATCTAGTGTAATTGCATCTGCCTTAGACATCCAAAAAGAACTAAACCACACGTACAAATGCCAACCGTAATGGAATGACACCACAGTAGACTCTGGGCCCTTCGGCTTCAAGCCATCTTTATTGTATTTCTGGCTGCGCCCACTCACAGTTGTCTAAGGTGTCGTTTTTGTAAGTGCAGTTGCTGTCTTTCAGTGCACTTTGTTGAGTTGGCATAAAAATAAATTGAATGACTTCCATGCCACTTCCTGTCACTTCTGTTCCGCTGTAGCTGCTGACTTGAAACCACTTGTCTGCTAACGTGACAGCAGAGAAGCCACTACTTCCTGTATTGATAAACAAAAGAGCTGGAAGCGGTCAGCTTCTCTTTTTTCTTTTCCTTTTTTATAACTGTCGCACACTTATGACAAAGGCTGGATCTCTTACTTTCCCCACTTCTCTAACTGTTGCTCAGATTTTTCTTTTTCAAATAAATGTCTCGACTCTGCCCCAAAGCGCTGTAAGTCTGCAGCTCAGCAGCTAACGGCAAGCCTCTCGGAGCTTCTTTGTAGAAGCAGTAGTGGTGCTAGGCTATTGGTTATACAGCGGACCAATAGGAAGGAAGCAATGAAGGGGAGTGTTAAGTCAAGGGGTGGTGGTTGGGCTTGATGGAATGGGTGTGAAAGAATGGCTAAAAGACAACTGTGTCAGTGAGAGGGAGCATGTGTGAAAGATGTTTGCCCCAACCTTTTCATCTGCTGCACAGGGGGGCTATAGCCACTGCCCGGAGGTGTTCAGTTGTGTCCCGCTAGGACCCACACGCCGGCTGGTAACCCACCTCAAAGTGTCTTTCTTTGTAGTCCAGCACCAACTCAAAATCTAATGTTCCATACACTAGGGTAAAGAAGCTAGCTAAAGCCAAAAATAATTATTAGAGTAGAGACATTTAATTAAAGTACTGTTTTTAAAAAATATATATATATCTGTATTTGTTAATATCTCTGTAACAACCGGGCTTGTGAAAGTAAGTGTTTGCATTTTGACTTTTGTGACTGGATGCTTCTCTCTTTGTTCATTTTCTGTGCAGTGAACTCACATTTTCAGCAGCCTGCAGATGCACTCACGCAGCACCACATTCTTTGAATTTTAGCCTCCGTCCTCTTATGTCAGATTCTAAATTTCCGTTAAATGTAAATCTATGTATTTTGCAAACCCGGCCTGAAACTGGTTGCCTACAATAGCGGCTGTGTGGGATTTTGTGTACGCATGTGTGTGACTCATAAACATCGCAAGAATTTGTCTGAAGCTCTCAGGTAAGCTGAGAGTTGATACTGCTGTTTATCTTCAGACATCATTGCTGGCGCATAGTTTCTTAGAACTTGTAAGTCAACTTGTGCTTGTAAGTACTTGTAACTTGAACGTTCCGAGAGCATGGATCAAAGAGTGTGGTTGCTGTACATTTGCTTTGGCTGCTCACCGGCTGCTTATTTCACATGCGTGAAATATACTATCTCTTTGTGTTTTATTATCTTCCTCCCTTTGTTCCCTGTGCCCCATTTCTTTTTTTTCTTTTTTCTGTCTTCAAAACATAATGTTCACTTGGCCATTTTCCTTTTACTCTGTTTGTGTCCAAAACAAATGTTCTCTGAGAAGCAGGCTCTACTCCTTTTCCTTTACCATTTGCACATGTTTCACGTATTGCAGCATGCTTTGAATACTTTGATTCCTGCTAATATTTCCCAGCTGCATTAAGACTTATAACTCAGCTTTCAAAGGAACACATACATGTACATCTTGATTTTGTTTATTTCTTCAAATTTGTCTGTTTTTCGACATCTCCGCTACGTTCAAAATGCAAACTCTTACTCATCAGCCCGAAAAACTAGCTCACTAACCGTGCCAGTCCAGTTAGGAAGTCAGACAGATAGGAACATTACATGAAAAACCTTGACATTCTGAGTTATCAAAGGGAAATGCAACATAATCATTGTAGTGTCTGCCTCCTCGTGTCTTTGTCTAAATGATGACGCTTCTGTTTCCAGGGAATGTAAAGTTCATTGACTACGAGTACACTGGATATAATTACCAAGCCTATGACATTGGGAACCATTTCAATGAGTTTGCTGGTAAGTATCAAAGTACTCGCATATGTGAAAGTAATTTGTTTGCTGCTTTGCTGTGGCATAGGTGCACAATATTTACTATTATTTCTGTTTTTTAGGCCTAAATGAAGTGGACTATAGTCACTACCCTGAGCGTGACTTTCAGCTTCAGTGGCTGCGTTCCTACCTCGAAGCCTATAAGGAACACAAAGGCCAAGGTAGTGCAGTCACTGACAGAGAAGTGGAGATCCTCTATGTCCAAGTCAACCAGTTTGCCCTGGTAAGTATTTGTAGTTGGTCTGGTGGCATCTACTTAATGATGGATGGATGGATTTGAAGTTGGATGTGAAGTGAACACAACAGGCCACAGCCTGGCTTCAGTAGGCAGGGATGCACTGCATTTTTGTTGAAATGCATGTGGCATGTATTCAATTACCTTGTGAAAATAACCTTTTTAAGCCAAATGCATGCACTGCGACACTAAAGCTGCACCTGGCTGGTCTGCAGTTTATCCGACCAAGATGCATTTCTGATGTGTGGGTTCATAAATAATATTTTACAGTAAGCTGCATTTAATAAACGTATCGTAAATGAGGAAAAAAGAACCTTCTATCATTTAGCAGTAGTTTTATTCATGTGTTCATATGTTTTTATCCTTTCTGGATCGAGTATTTGAGCTTAAACACCTGTTTAATTTAGGTGTGAAGGATTGGCCACACAAGAGCACGTTATATTGTATCTGTCATCAAATGCTGCTTATCACAAAAACTCGATAAAGAACTTCAACACAGTATTCTAGTAATAAGTGTCGATCACCCACGTCTAAACGCACATGTGCTTTGGAGAAAATGAAGGCTCATAGGAAACGCCTGCAAAGCAAACTGGAAGTCTTGAACTAGTATAAATATTTACTCTGTAGTTTAAAAAAAGTATTTGAACAAATAGACAAATATTACTTCTCTACATTTGTATTGTTTATATACTAGTTATAATTCAGCCTTTCCCCCAAAACAGTCAAAAATAAAGTATTAACATGAGACACTGACAAAGTTCAGTGAGGTTCTTAGGGCTTGTTCTGAGATGCTTCTTTTGTTATACAGATCTCACAGACATGTGGACTATGAGCTACATGTTCTGGAGAGAAGGATGACTGACATGCTCACTAATGTAGCCACCACATGGGCAACAATAAGTAAAGATAACTAAAGCCTTGGTGAGACTCGCCGTTGTCCCCTGAGACAGATTCTGCCTTGTTTACTCGAAAGAGGAATAGAGGGCAGTGTGGAGGATGGGCAACTGAAACAATTGAATTTCTGTGTGAGCTGTTTGTAATTGTTGCCATAGGGCCTGCACTAGTTTTATACGTACTTGTGTGTGCCATGTTGGATAATTGCAAATGACATTTACTTTTAGGCTGTGAGCACATGGTGAACCTTTCTCTCTGTCTCCCTGTTTGCCTAGGCTTCTCATTTCTTCTGGGGTCTCTGGGCTCTGATTCAGGCCAGATTCTCCACCATCGACTTTGATTTCTTGGGGTAAGTTGCCATCTTTAAATAATCTAGCAAGCACACTTCTCTTTGAGCTGTTTTATCTTGCTGTGGCAAGCACATTTTAGCAACTTAATCACACGTTTAAAAACAAAGTGTTAAGCATGCACATGGATATTACAGCTTGTTCTGTTATTTTTGCTCTGGTATTTTGTTGTAACATGTCACATACATTCTTATCTCACTGCTGGTACTGCTGCTGTGTGTCTCTACTTTATATTCAGATATGCAGTCCTGCGGTTTAACCAGTATTTCAAGATGAAACCAGAAGCGGCTGCGCTAAAGTTACCAGAATAAAAGCCCGCACCTCCCTCATCGTCATCAAACCTGCTCGGCACCTCACACGATGACCTCAGAGTGCCCTCTAGAGGTCCCTGTTGAGAAGAGCCGGACTCTGAGTCCACTTTAGTTCCCGAAGATCCTCTCCAAAGTTCTCATCTATAAAGACTGAATAGGCAATGATAAACACGGTTGATCAGGATAAAGCCCATACTGTTAATATGGGTGTGTGAAGGACCGATTTAAGACCCGCTATAATGTGAAACCCACTTGGTTAAATTTATTTCTATTATCAGTTCAGTTGATATTTGCATATCAGCTCATTGTATTTATAAGCAGCTCCTCAGATAGCTTAGATCTGTCTAAGCCAGAGAAGAAGCATCATGTGATACACAGCAAATACATGGCAACTATCAGCATTATTTTTTTGTCTTTCTTTAAAGGTTGCCCAATCATTAATCTGACTGCCTAGACACCATCCTAATATCACATTTATGGGGAAAACCCCCTCAGAACCAGCCACATCAGACCAAATTTATGGCAACAGGCAAATAAAGCCTGCTTTATTTGCAAAGGAGCCAAGATAAATGGTAAGAAATGCTAACATGCAACAGCCAGTCCCGTCTCTCACTCCCATGTGATAGGAGCCACGCCACACGAAAAGCACTTGTGGCCTGTCTTGTGACTCCGGTTTTCAGCCGTATCCACCCCCCCACATTTCCTGTCCATGCATGGATGGTGCCTGAGAATAGCCATGTGGTAAATGTTTTGCTTTGTAAAGATAGAAAACGGAGTGTTAGGGGAGCAGCTTGTGTTTACCTCTAACATCTTTCTTGAATGAAATAGTTGTAGATCATCGAAAAGCCATTTGGTTTGACAGCGGTTCTCACTGCACTTTTAGTTTTGTTACTTTAAACACTTGGATTTTTGTTACTTGGGACAAAGATACATTTCACTGTAATTTTAACATTCCACACTTGTAGTACTCGACAGTAAATTTGGTTGATTTCACATGGTAGGGTTAGCAGTTTCTGTCCTGTTAGCCAGAGGCTTCATATTAGGGAAGGATTTGGAGTCTTTGTCAATATTATGAATCGCTTTTGTCCTAAAGCTCCAAGGACTGAGCATTTCGTAAACACGTAGACTGATGTGTGATGTGGCCTTGCTGGCTGTCAGATTGTTGAAGCACGGTTGGCATTTATCATGTTAAACAATGAATGTTAAGTTAATGTTACGGAAAAGTGGAATTTTGGTAAAGAAAGTCAAACTGATTATCTCAGGCTTCCAGTGGAACCTGAAGGTAATTTTTAACAGCAATAACTCTTGAAGTTAGTAAAGAACTCTTTAAACAGAATGTTTTTAAAAGACTCTTTTAAGAACTTTTATGAAAACTAAGAAAGTGTAGCTCTCGGTGATTGAATAAGCAGACACCAAAGTGCTGATCGCCGTAAACACTATCATTTGTAGCACAAAGAATTGGAATAAAAACTACTTTGGATCATTAAAAGTGAAGCCTATTTATGCATTTATTTTATTTTTTTTAATTAGAAACACTTGCAAGAAAAATGTTTGGGGATCTGAAACTCAAGTTCTTCTAAACTGTTTAAATGTGACCTTGACACAGCAAATATTGCAACTGTTTTTTTTGTATACTCAAAACAAAATCACAAGTTTGCAAAGCTCAGTGAAAGCACACTTATTGACACAAAGTTGTCCAATTGTGCTCATGCAGTTATGAATCGATATAGAAGTGTTGGTCTGCCTTTGTGCCTTTTCTAAGTCTTATTTTTCACTTAAAGTAATGAACTTTTAAAAGTAAGGATTATTACTCTTCTGTTTTTAAGTGTTGCTTTTTTATTGCTGGAGGATTAAGATGGATGGATAATGAAATTCTCTTGTTGGACCTATGGTAAATTAGAAATTCTTGCCTTTTAACCCGTAATTTACAAAACCAACCATCTACTTGGTGGTAAAGGGTTTTTAATTTACTGGTTTGGGTTGTGCTGAGGGAACATTTCTAAAGGCTCTCTGGAAGGTTGTTTGGAGTATTAGTAGACAGACAAAGTGTACAAAAATCCATCTGAATTAAACTGGATGAGTGCATGTTCACTGTATATCGAGTAATCTCTCTAGTCTTTTAACTTGAACTACTACATCTTAGAAATGCATTTTATATTTAACATTATTGGAGGGGGGAAGCTTAATCTCTGGCCACTGTAGCATATGTTTATATGTATAACCAATGTGATAGCTTTTTTTCTTATGTGAATATGTGTACATAGAGGGAGTTTTTTTTCTAAGAAATGAATTGAGGTGTAAAGTGTAAAACTGGAAAAACTAAATATGCTTAAAAATAAAGTATATTTACATTATGTCTGTTTTTTGTTTTTTCCTGTTGTTTCTGCTTTAAGGGGGCGGGGCATGTGTATATAGTAGGTATCACTGAATTTTTATTTCTAAGTTTGAGTTCATTTTAATTGAAATCTTAAAATTTTGACCTTTCTTATGGTTTGTATGGAGGGAAATGGCGTCCCTCTACAAACTGTAAGGAAAAGTCAGTTAGCAGTGTGGTTATAGACGGTATTACACACTTGGTGAAAACGCTGAAAAGGTTTTTCCCAAAAAGTCGCTTCTGTTTATCTGGTCGTAAAGTTTTCAGGGGGAGAAACGTTTCGTCACTCATCAAAGTCTCTTCTTCAGTCCCGTAAAGGCTTTTATTTAAGTTTCTAAAATTGTTGGCTTTTATTCTAGAGGTGCTACGGCTATAATGAACTATTTCTTTATGTTACTTTAGCTTCCAGATAAATACAGGGAGAAATTCGGTCTAACAAACAAACAAGATGACCATGGCAAATATAAGGACGAAAGAAAAAATACTGGTGTATAAAATCAACAAGATTTTCGTCAAGCATGTACATCCTCTGTTAGCGTGGTTCTTTCAGGCCCTGAGATCTTCATGGTGGTCACTGACATGTTTTCCCTTGTTAAAAGAGTAAGTTGTGGGTCAGTCTTTCAGTGTGTGCAGTGCGTGACAGCGACTGCGACAGCGGATCTCCTGAATCGAAGCCCCTCCGCGTTTGTGGCTGTAACGGGTGATTTCAACCACACGAACCTCTCCACTGTTCTCCCCACATTCAAACAGTATGTGGACTGCAAAACCAGAGACGATAAAACACTGGACCTGTTTTATGCCAATGCTACCGAAGCATACACCTCCATCTCTCTCCCTCCTCTGGGCAGGGCTGATCACAACCTTGTCTACCTCCAGCCCCGGTACAAACCTGCCGTTCAGAGACAACCTGCAGCCAAAGAAACTGTTTCAACATGGGCAAGTGAGTCGGAAGAGAGTCTGCAGGGATGCTTTGAGTTAACAGACTGGGATGTTCTCTGTGACTCTCAACAAGACAATATTGACAAAATTACAGGCTGTGTTACGGATTACATTAACTTCTGTGTTGACACTGTTGTTCCCAAAAAAACCTTTCTGTGCTTCCCCAATAATAAACCCTGGGTTATCAAAAACATCAAAGCGACTCTGAACAGGAAAAAAAAAAGGGCTTTCAGAAGCGGTGATAAAGATCTGTTGAAACTGGTGCAGAAGGAGCTGAAAGCTGAGATTGCAGAGGGAAAAGAGTCCTACAGAAGGAGGCTGGAAAACAAACTGCAGGAAAACAACACCAGGGAGGTGTGGAATGGAATGCGGCCATTACTGGCCTGAGACAAAAGAGAGGTGTTGGGGTGGACGGGGACGTTGGAAATGCAACCAACCTGAATCTGCACTTCAATAGGTTTGACTGCCCTGAGTCTCCTGTCTCCACATCCAGCTCTACTCCTTTTCTCGACTCTCCTCCCCCCTCTCCTGCCCCCTCAGCCTGTCTCACCCTGTCGCTTTCAGAAGATGACATCAAAAGGGAATTGGGTAGACTCCACTCCAGTAAAGCTGCTGGCCCTGATGGTGTCAGTCCC